>VDFB02168114.1:0-20321 GCA_007258455.2 Sequoia sempervirens
GATGGAGAGGAAAATTTAGTTTTTGTAACTTGTAAGGCCCCTTGTGTTTTCTAGATTCACCCTTTTTTGAAATTGAAGGGGGAGGACCCAAAGTGATCCTTTCATCTGTGTGATTGTTATTAGTCATGTGTTTCTCTCTAGGGAGGAGGAAATTCAAATCGGGAGGGGAATCAAAGATCATTGTGCCATCATCAAGAAGCCTCAGATATTCTCTAGGAGGCTTGCTGTTATGAGGAGGATCTTGATATCCTAACCCTATTATGTTTTTCTCTAAGAGTTGGTGAATGTCATGTTCAGTCGTTGTGTCACATCCTTGTTTTCTCAAAATGGTAAAATCTTTGCCATAGGTTTCTTCAAGGTTGATTGGAGTACTTGTTACTTTATTATCATAGAGTGGTTGAGTGGTTGTTTGTTTAAAGGAACTAGGTTCACCTTGTGTAGGAAACTTAGGTTCAATGTTTGTCTCAAGATATAACTAAACATATTAGGAGGTGGTACTGTAGGAAGGTCTTGTTGTTTCATGGATGGATAAAAGGATGCATTAGCTTCAAGGTTTTCAAGGCATTCATTTAGGAACTTATTCATTCTATCGTCATGTTCTCCAATGATGTCAACATCATGAGGAGGACATTCATGAGGAGTTGAACGAGCATGAGGAAGTTCAATGTCATTAGGATCAATTCTAAAGGCACAACTTGACATATCAGCTAAGCATTTTAATGAAATTCAAAGCTTATTAAAACACATATCCATGATGCAAATGAATGAATGCAAACTAATGTGAAAGAAATGGAATAAAATAACAAATCCAGAAACAGTAACAAAAATGTAATAACATAAAATAGAAATGCAAAGAATAAACTGAAAATGACATAAATTGTTGTGCAGAATGTGCAACTGGACTAAGCCACCCAGGGTGGAAAATTAGTCCAGGTAGTGATTTTTTTGAAAAAATTTCAAAAATTTTAAATTGATTTTTATGCTTTTTAGGTTTTCAGATGCAAGTATAATATGAATATACAAAAATGTTGTTGATTTTGAATGAAATTCAATGCAAAAATGCAAGCTAGATGAGCGTTTCACTAATGCAAATTTTAAAACCCTAAGATGCAATTTAAACAATGCAAAATGAAATGCAATGTTAATGTAAGCTATTCATAGGATGTAAATGCACTGTAAACTAGAAATAGAATGTTCTAAATGTAGGTTCACCAAAATGAACCAAAGATTTTTTGGATGGAGGACTCTCTTACACTTCTAGGGTTTTGCACCTAAAAGGAGAAAGGAATCCCAAAAACCTTGGCATCTCACTCAAGACTAATGCAAATATGTCTAAATATAATGTCCTAGGTGTAAAGAATTGATAAAAAATATTGAATACTAATGCAAAACTAATAAAATGCACTTTGTTTGAAAACATGTTGTGATATGCAAAATGAACTAAAAATGCAAGTAAACTGTAACATAAATTAATGAGATGGAAGAGGTGCACCTGGAGACTGGAAAGTGATAGAGATGAGCTCTGGAATCCTACAAGGCTGATTAGAAACCAACTATGACATATGCCAAAGGTGAACAACTTAGTGCTTGTTTTGGGAAATTATGTGAGCTGGTTTCAATAAGGGTACCCAAATTTGTAGAAACCACTTTTCATGCACAGCTATGGGACCTTCAATTTTCCCGTGATGGCTGGAAGCTTGAGTCCACCTCAGTTTTGGGAAATTCAAAGGAGTTACTGTCTGTGGCTCTTAGTCTACACTTTAGCTCCTGATAGGTTTTTGGAGCTGAATCTCTAGAATCTAGTATGTAGGTGACCTGCAAGAAAATTTTAGGGTTTTGTTGACTTTGAATGACTTTGATGAATTTTTAACACCTTTTCACACCTTTCTCTTTGATAAATCTGCACACAAGACCTACAAAACACATGCAAAGAGGCGAAAAAGTGTTAAGGGTTAGTGAATAGGGGTTTGCCTTGGTCACACCCTGGTTTGGTAACTAAACCCTTGAAAATGAAATGAAATGAAAAGAGAATGATGAATGAACAACATGCAATGCTAATGTGATAGGTCAAATATATGCATTAGAAAATGAGCAACAAACTAAAGAGAGTGCAAATAAACACCAAAACAACCTACACCTCAAGATTAGCCTAAGTTGGAATCAACACAAGATAAAAGCAACAAATGAAACTTTATACCTTGTCTCGAATCGATCATTTGTTTGGCCCTTCGATCTTTGATGTGTATGCTCCTTGGATGGCAAGATATGCAAGCTAGATGATGATGTGAGGATGGATGAAAATGGTTAAAAGCATGAAAATGGCTAAGTGTAGATTGAGAAATAAAATTACAGGACATTTTAGCAAATGATCTCTCCTCAAATGAGGAGAGAGTGTTATAGAAGTTTTGGAAATCTCTATAGGAAATGGATGGCCAAGATTAGGGTACAATGATGAGATGTAGGGCCAAGGTGAGTTGAGAACTCACAAGCCCTCACATCTTGACATGTGGCATGTGATATAACCCTAAAAGGTGAAGTGGACATGAGGTGGAAGGATAGTACATGACATGGAGGGGGTACAAAGTACCTTGGGATTGGACAAGATCTCCTCATAAAGGAGGTGCTTGTCCCTATGTGGGTGAGAGGACATGTGAGGAATTAAAAATTCCTCAAATATCCTCATGGGGAGAAGGGAAAGAATAAAAAATTCCTTTGAGTGCATTGGGGAATTAAAAGTGAATTAAAATTCACATGGGGAAGTGGAGTGCCTTGTCCAAAAGGGGAAGGCCTTTAATAAGGTTGACCAAGGACACATGTCATAAAGGACATGGGGAAGAGAAAAAGAATTTAATATTCCTTGAAATATGAGAGTGGAATTAAAAATTCCTCAAAGGACTTTGGGAAGACAAAAGGAATTAAAAATTCCTTGGGAGATGGGAAGAGTTGACTAAAGGGGTGATTAGACAAGTTGATGAGGGGTTAGAGGAAGGTTAGGTGGCTAAGAAAGATTAGAGGCCAACTTGCAAAAGTTGGAGGATGTGACACCTCCTAATCAAGGATTAGGCATGTGCACATCCTAATGATGAGATTAGAAGAAGGATTAGGATTAGATAATAAAAGATGGAGTATGTGACATAAAGGGAATTAAATAAATGGAATATTTATTTAATTTATTTGATGAAAGGGGAAGGTATTTAATTATTTAACTAGATACCTTAGGGATTAGAAGAACTTTAGAGTGATTAATTAAATAATAGTGATATTACTTAATTAATGCGGATAAGGGGATGTTTAGATGAAAGAGGATAAATTTGGATAAATTAAAATTATTGGGGTGTTAGGGTTAGAGATAGCGAGATCTAACAATTAAATGCAGATTTTAATTAACCAGCGGAAAACTAAACTTATGGGAATAAATCATAACCTGAGAATTCAATGTGGTTCCACCCAATGCAGGCTACATCCACATAAACCCTTGATAAGCTCAATGCTTTTATTATCCGATTGAAAAGGCACATTTACAATCTTAAGAATAATCCGTTTTCAAGTATCTGATAATACCCATCCAGAGGCCCATTTTACCAAGCAGAAGCTTCAGTTTTTCGGGTTCTACAAAATCCCAGTTTTTCTTTTCATTGATTTTTCCTTTTTTTGGTGATCAGCGAAAAGTAGGAAAGAAAAATTTTTCTCGAGCTGCTTGTAGATTACGGCTGGAGTCAAGGGGCTAGGGTGTACAATATACCATGGGCTATATCTGATTATAGCATGATCAGTCGCCACATACCAACAATCTCCCACTTGGAGACTGATCAGGCTCCACACCATCACAACCTCCCACTTGGAGATTGATCCTGGACAACACTGTTGCAATTACAGCTCCCACTGGAAATAAGTACCTTGGACCCTGCTGCTCTATTATACTTGAATTCAAATTTGAAGACCAACCGAAGCTGAAGAGGAGCTCAGCTTCTCCCTTGTCACCGCCTTCGTAAACATATCTGCTGGATTTACATCTGTATGTATCTTGTCCAGCTTGACCTGTCCATCCTCCAACACTGACCGAATGAAATGATATCTCAACTGTATGTGTTTTGTTTTAGAATGCAAAGCAGAATTCTTTGCAAGATGTATAGCACTCTGACTGTCTGTATGGACTTTGTTCAAGGATTGCCTATGTCAAGGAATAAACACGATGCCATTCTTGTGTTTGTGGATAATCTTACCAAAGTGCCATATTTCATACCTGGAAATCTAACTAATGGAGCACCTATCATAGCAAGAAATTTTTTGCAAGAAGTGTTTAGGTTGCATGAGACTCCTGAGAAGATTATCTCAGATACTTGGATGCACAAGCCACTTCTAGGATTTGGAAAACCTTATTTTCTGCACTAGGGACTCAACTGAATATTAGCTCAACATATCATCCAGAAACAAATGGAAAAAATGAAAGTGTGAATCAAGTATTGGAAGACCTACTTAGAATGTATTGCATGGATTAGCAATACAAGTGGGAAGACTAAGTTTTACTTTAGTGGAATTTTCTTACAACAATTCTTACCATTCCACAATAAAGATGGATCCTTTTGAAGCATTATATGGTTGAAAGTGTTGAACTCCTATAAGTTGGGATAAAATTGAGGATAGAGTGAGTCTTGGGCCAAAGATTTTGGATGAAATGGAAGAGAAAGAGATAATTGTTAAGCAAAGATTGGCTAAAGCTCTAATGAGAGACATAAAAGCTATGTTGATGCTAAGAGAGTGCCCCAAAGTTTTGCAGTAGGTGACAAGGTGTTGTTGAGAGTGAAACCTCACAAGAGTTCCATTAAATTTGGGAAGTCTTCCAAATTATCCCCATGCTATGTAGGACCTTTTGAGATTCTTGAGGAAGTGAATCTGGTAGCTTACCGAATTGTATTTCCACCAACTCTTTCCAAGATGCATAATGTCTTCCATGTGTCTTACCTAAAGAAGTATATACGAGGTGATAATTATGTGATTGATTGGTATGATTTATAGGTATAGGACCCCAAAGTGGTAACAATTGAGCCCGTTAAGGTGCTCAAAACACGCAAGCTTCACCTGTGTAACATGGAGGTTTTGTAGTCCAAAGTCCAATGGGAGCAGTATGCGAAATACTTTTCCACTTGGGAAGACTATGTTGAGATACAACAAAAATTTCCTCATGTTTTAAATGCATTTGAGAATACTTGAAAACAATATGTTGTGTGTTTGATTAGTTTATGTTGTTCCATAAAAATCATCGGGGATGATTATTCACAAGGGGGGAGTATGTTACACCCCAATTGTGTATTTACTATGTGATTTGAATTCTAAATGAGAATAAATTGTGCTTGCACTTTGTTATCAATGAATTATGAATGAATGTTATTTCATTTAATGTTATGTGATGAAATGCATATATGCGAAATGGATGGTTATTGAATTGGATATTCTAACTATGGAGAAATATTGTGTAATGCATATTTTGTTGAATAACTGACTATTGTGGGAATGTGTTAGTTGGATGTAGGTATATGTTCAATCCTCCAAGTGGAGGGGAAGTATCACTCGGGAGAAGATCTTGGTCAGGTAACCAGTAATGTAACCTATTTGAGCTTACACACACTCACAGTAGAATGGTTGAATCAAGTTATTGTGTTGGGAATAGGTAAGTCATCCTTAGTATGATTTTTTTGCATTAGTAAGGGTCTTGATTACTGTTGAGTGCATTCTTGGATGATGTTTATAATATATGTTAGGGCTTATGAGTTCTTCCTTATATTACTATGCTTGTATTAATGAGGTGAACACATGTGGGATGTATGTATATGTATACATATGCATGTCAACGATAGACCATATGCATGAAGGAACACGTACATGAGAGTACATAGGTAGACATATCTATGCACGCTTATGAATAGGTTGCTTATGAGCATGGAGCTATCGAATGGACAATACAAAATGAATATGTATATGTATTAATACACCACACATCTATTCCCTATCAACATGATGGTAATTGTGTATGTGCTTGATTGTGCAATTGAATGTGTCTATATATATGTATAATTGTGATTGTGCTTGATTGTGCAATTGAATGTGTCTATACGTATGTATTGATACATGTATACATAATATATATATATATATATATATATATATATATATATATATATATATATATATATATATATATATATCATATGTATACATGTATCAATACATACGTATGATGGGAAAATGAAAATGTCCATACAAATGTATTAGTATATGTATACTTATGTATACATGTACATAGAGGAATATATATAAATATGTATATATATACAGTCAATATGGTTATTATTATTATGAGAATGTTAACCTATTTATATTCATTCATATATTGAATGTATACATACTTGATTGACATGGTGTATATATATTAGTATATATATACATATACATATATATATGTGATTTATTGGCATATATATATGTATATGTGCATATATTAATATATATTTATAAATATATTTATGATGCTTTGAGGGCCGATTTATATATATAAACATAGGTTGACGTATATCTATTAACATAGGCCGATTTGTATATGAGATAAGCAAAGCATTTAAAGGCCGAATATAGCATATATTGACATTGGTAAAGGTCGAACTATATGGAAAATATTCCACAACAATAAAAGGTTGATATGGGATAAAATCATAAGTTGATACTATTGTAAATACAACTTTGAGTTATTAATAGTGAATTACTTGGGCGCTATAATACCAAGCGATGGAATATTTATGAGCTGTTGTATAAAGTGTAATATGCATGAAAATAGGAAAAATGTACAACAAGATTAGAAATGGTCAAAAGAACCTTTTGAGTGCTATTTTGAAGGGTGATTCATCCTTGATTTTTTTCCCATTGAAACTATGACTGAGTTGACTTTTTCTAATCGTTGCATGTAAACTGTAGACTATTTCAAAGAGTAAATCCATGCCATGAGATAAGGAGACAGCTGAGTACTTGGCACCAATTTATGAATGCTCTTAAACCTTTAGAAGTCTATTTTGATTTCCAATCGACTGTCATCATTTGAGCATGTGCACTTTTGAATAAGTCTTTTGTTGATGTCAATTAGAGGGGTTGACCTATAGCATAACATGTTGAGTTTGTACTTAGTTTTTTGCCACCTTTTAGCTAAGAGATATGAGTCAACTTTCATCGAGAGATGTATCGACTGCCATGCCTTTTTTCTATAGGCTCCAAAGTCTCATTTTTCTATATAAATAGAGAGGCTTATACTCTCATTTGGGACACACTTTTAATCTACATTATTCTACAATTGCATTCTGATATATTTTGTGAGAGCCTTGAGTATTTGTGAGAAGCTATATTTTGTGAGAGCATATCATCAACTTGTGAGAAAAGTCATAGTGAATTATTGCTTTGAGAGGATTAATTGAAGCTACTTGCTGATGTTGGAAAGTTGTGCATCAAGTTAGTCAATTGGTTAAGTGTATTACAGGCATGTAGATCTAATATTCCTTCATTTGTCTTTGTTTATGAAAGATTGAATTTTGAATGCTTTATTTGAACTACTTGAGATTACTTGCATTAAGGAATTAGAGCATTTGCTTTGGAAAGGAAAAAGAAATTGTTTATGTTTTTTTGTGAAAGTGCTTGTAAATACTCCATAATAAGAGAGGTTGTTTTTCATTAGTATAAAGATACTAGGAATGATTAAACAAGGATACATTAAGGGTTATTCATAGCTAAAGTTATTTGATTATACTAGATAGCTAGTGGGTTACTCCCGAGATTGATTATCCATTGAAGGGAGGGAACCTGTTCATATGATTTGTGACTAAAAGTACCATAAAGTTTGTGGGAAAAGGGATAGGTTATTTTTGGGGTTAAATATTACCCATTGGAGGAAATTCCTTTTGAACCAGAGATTTTTTGGATGTGGGACTCTCTTACACTTCTAGGGTTTTCTACCTAAAAGGAGAAAGGAATCCAAAAAACCTTGGTGGCTCACTCAAGACTAATGGAAATATGATTGAAATATGTCTAAATATAATGTCCTAGATGTAAAGAACTGATAAAAGATATTGAATACTAATGCAAAACTAATGAAATGCACTTTGTTCGAAAACACATTGTGATATGCAAATTGAACTAAAAATGTAAGTAATTTGTAACAAAAATTAATGAGATTGAAGAAGTGCACCTAGAGACTAGGAAAATGATGGAGAGGAGCTCTAGAATCCTACAAAAACTTGATGTAGAAGCCAATTGGGACACTTATGCCAAGTTGGGTGACTTAGTCCTGTTTTGGGGAAATTCTGTCAGAACAAGTTTCAGCCAAAAGGGTACTTAGAACTATAGAAACCACTTTTCAAGCCTAGTAGTGGAACTAATTCACCATTGATGGTGACTTAGTCCACCTCCAGATTTTGGGAAATTTAAAGGTACAATCTATAGCTCTCAGTTTGCACTTCAGCTCCTAAAAAGTTTCCAGATCTGAATCTGTAGAATCTGGTATGTAGGTGATCTCCAAGCTTCTATTAGGGCTTTGTTGACTTTAAATGACTGATGAATTTTTGACACCTTTTCACACCTTTCTATTTGATAAATCTGCACACAAGAATTGCAAAACACATGCAAAGAGGGGAAAAAGTGTTAAGGGTTAGTGAATAGGGTTTTTCCTTGGTCAAACTCCGGTTTGGTAATTAAACCCTTGAAAATGAAATGAAATGAAAAGAGAATTATGAATGAACAACATGTAACGCTACAACTCACCAAACCCTTGAAGTAGAAATCTAAATATATGCAAGTAGAAGCTCCAATGGATGTGTGCTTGAAAATGCTTAGAATACTTAAGAATGATTGATAATTGCTTGAATGATTAAGTGAATGAATGGGGGTGAAATGAGAGGGAAAACCCTATATTTATACATGATTATACAAAATTTACCGAAAATACCACATCACAGGCTAACCCCAAGGCTTAGAAAATAATATCCCATTAGAATTTTGAAATATTTTTTATTTTTGAGCCAAGTGGGACTAAGTCACCCCTATTGGCGACTTGGTCCCACTTAAGTATTTTAAGTGCGTGTTAGGAATTAAAGTGTATTAAATGATGTTTAACGAGATTATTCTTAAAAATACAGTTAAGGAAGGTTTGTAAGTGTATAAAGGGGCCATTTAAACATAAGAAAGGGTCAAATTATTGATGACAAGCCTAGAAAAGCATGAAAGTTTGTTACAACACTTTACAAAACTTTGAAATGAGGCTTGGTAAGTGACAAAAAGAGATTATTTAAGTGAATTATATTAAGAAGGTCCTAGAAAAGTGTGAAAATGTATTACAACACTTCACAACACTTTTGGAAGGCATCATAAATTTCTTATTGATTCACAAGGGTCCAAGACCTAATGTGAATGTGTTGACCACATTACAACATTAAATCTAGGCAAAAAAAGGCCAACATCCATAAGAAATACCCAAATGAGTGTCAAAATGTCCAAAGATACATTTTCTATGCTATATTTAACCCCCACTTTAGTGAGAGGATGAACTTGAGCTTCAAACTCACACTAAAGTAGCCAAACATGCACATCAAGAAGGATCCAAATGCACTCATGTTGGAAAGATGAGACAACAACAATCAAGAGGGGTGATCAAGCCCCCAAGATCAAGATCCCATGGAAAACCAAACATAAATACAAAGGAACACACATGGAAATGATGTAAAAGAATGAAAGAAAGAGAAGGAGAAGGAGAAGGAAAAAGAGAATCAGATCAAGCTTTGATTGTTTGTCCATCCTATTGTGGATCAGATCTAGGTTGTTTGTCCAAAAAATGCACTCACTCTGAGGTGATGGAACTCATTGTTGTCTACTGGGTGAGAAGGCCCAAAAGGTGAGATACAGACACTCATGGTTGGTATGCACTCACACACATGTAGGTGGCTATGGGGAAAGTCATACCTCAAAATGGGCTTCCCGCTCAACCATACCAAAGTTATACCTCCTAATAACTTTAATAAGGTGCCACAAAATAAAATGACTTTTCGAGCTTCATGAGATAAGCAAAACTTCGTATGCTTGGAGCTCATGAACAAATGCAATGGCTCCATAGGCATGCAATCTATGCTATGCAAGGTGGTGATATAACAAATGAAAAATTCAACATGCAAAGGATGTTCAAAGGAGTCTTTCTTAGTTCATGTGAGGTCTTTAACTTAGGGAACATTGTACCTAATGTCTCCAAAAAGGACCAATCAAAGAATAGAAAATTTACAACTTAGGGGATGCAATGTGTCGCATCAAGCCACTAAGAGGAATGTGATATGCTAAGGTAGATCATGCTCATGAAGGACACTACACCCAATTTCATCCACAAAGTGACAAAACACATCGTATGAAGTAAGAAGGCTGCACTAAGAACCAAGAAAAGGAAAAATACAAATGAATAATGCTAATGTATGCCCCCACTTTAAAGGAATTGCTACAGATTGTACTATAAGAAATTGCGTTAAAGTAGAAAATGAACAATGCAAAAAGAAAAGAAGACATGAAATCCAACTTGGAAAGCCCTATGCGAAGTCATATGTTTCCAAGTAAAGCTACGTCATGTGAAGAAAAGGAAAAATAAAAGAAAGGGGTTTCCCCTAAAATGAAAACACCAAACACATAAGGGATCTATGGAATTGGGGTTAGTATGTTCTTTGTTGCAATGTTGTTTAGAGAGTGAAAAAAAAAAAAAAAGGAAGAACCTTTTGGTTCAACATGGAATAGGCATAGGGTGTCTCGATGCTTTGTGTCATCCCAAAAAGGAGAACACAAGCCAAAGGAAAAAGAAAAGGTGAAAGAAAAAGGAAAATATTTTGGGTCAACATGAAGGAGACATGAATGTCTTAATGCCTTGTGTCATCCCCAAAAGGAAAACACAATAAAAAGGCAAAATAAAAGGAAAAGAAAAAGGAAAAATCCTTTTGGGTCAACATGAAAGAGACATGAATGTCTCAATGCCTTATGTCATCCCTAAAAGGAAAACACAAGAAAAAGACAAAAGAAAAAGGAAAAAGTAATGTACAACATAGAGAAGAATGAAGGTACAAATAGAATAATGTCACAAAGAGAGAACATCAACCAAAACATTACAGGGGATCACATTATGCACATGCAAACACACAAAAGAAAAGGAAAGAAAAGGCAAAAGACTAGTAAGGAAAATGCTAGTCAACCATCAAGAAAGTCATCTTCCTCCCAACCTCAGTTGGTATAAGTGGAAGGTGAATAATGTGGCTAAGGGACAATGACAAATGCATTACTAGGAAAAGGCTAGCAACTTCTTGCCCCCACTGAGTGCAAGGAAAGAATGAGTCGAGGTAGGTGATGGGAAATGTCATGTAATAGTGAGAAGGGAATGTTCTACAACTATGACATGACAAGGAGTTGGATAATGGTTTGTGGGTTTAGGGGATATCAATTATCACCATTGAAATGATACTTGCTTAGTATTTCTTTCAATTGACAACACTCATCACTTCTATGTCCAAGAATGCAATGATATGCACAATGTGGAACATTGGAATCTTTAGGATATATCACAAACCTATTCATAGGTGGTAATAGAATGAGTCCTTTGTTAAAAAGTATTTGCAATTTCCTTTCACATTCAGGTGGTGGATGGAGAGGAAAATTTAGTTTTTGTAACTTGTAAGGCCCCTTGCATTTTCTAGATTCACCCTTTTTTGAAATTGAAGGGGGGGGAGCAAAAGTGATCCTTTCATCTGTGTGATTGTTATTAGTCATGTGTTTCTCTCTAGGGAGGAGGAAATTCAGATCGGGAGGGGAATCAAAGATCATTGTGCCATCATCAAGAAGCCTCAGATATTCTCTAGGAGGCTTGTTGTTATGAGGAGGATCTTGATATCCTAACCCTATTATGTTTTAATCTCTTCTATTTTTCTCTAAGAGTTGATGAATGTCATGTTCAGTCGTTGTGTCACATCCTTGTTTTCTCAAAATGGTAAAATCTTTGCCATAGGTTTCTTCAAGGTTGATTGGAGTACTTGTTACTTTATTATCATAGAGTGGTTGAGTGGTTGTTTGTTTAAAGGAACTAGGTTCACCTTGTGTAGGAAACTTAGGTTCAATGTTTGTCTCAAGATATAACTAAACATATTAGGAGGTGGTACTGTAGGAAGGTCTTGTTGTTTCATGGATGGATAAAAGGATGCATTAGCTTCAAGGTTTTCAAGGCATTCATTTAGGAACTTATTCATTCTATCGTCATGTTCTCCAATGATGTCAACATCATGAGGAGGACATTCATGAGGAGTTGAACGAGCATGAGGAAGTTCAATGTCATTAGGATCAATTCTAAAGGCACAACTTGACATATCAGCTAAGCATTTTAATGAAATTCAAAGCTTATTAAAACACATATCCATGATGCAAATGAATGAATGCAAACTAATGTGAAAGAAATGGAATAAAATAACAAATCCAGAAACAGTAACAAAAATGTAATAACATAAAATAGAAATGCAAAGAATAAACTGAAAATGACATAAATTGTTGTGCAGAATGTGCAACTGGACTAAGCCACCCAGGGTGGAAAATTAGTCCAGGTAGTGATTTTTTTGAAAAAATTTCAAAAATTTTAAATTGATTTTTATGCTTTTTAGGTTTTCAGATGCAAGTATAATATGAATATACAAAAATGTTGTTGATTTTGAATGAAATTCAATGCAAAAATGCAAGCTAGATGAGCGTTTCACTAATGCAAATTTTAAAACCCTAAGATGCAATTTAAACAATGCAAAATGAAATGCAATGTTAATGTAAGCTATTCATAGGATGTAAATGCACTGTAAACTAGAAATAGAATGTTCTAAATGTAGGTTCACCAAAATGAACCAAAGATTTTTTGGATGGAGGACTCTCTTACACTTCTAGGGTTTTGCACCTAAAAGGAGAAAGGAATCCCAAAAACCTTGGCATCTCACTCAAGACTAATGCAAATATGTCTAAATATAATGTCCTAGGTGTAAAGAATTGATAAAAAATATTGAATACTAATGCAAAACTAATAAAATGCACTTTGTTTGAAAACATGTTGTGATATGCAAAATGAACTAAAAATGCAAGTAAACTGTAACATAAATTAATGAGATGGAAGAGGTGCACCTCGAGACTGGAAAGTGATAGAGATGAGCTCTGGAATCCTACAAAAACTGATGTAGAAGCCAACTATGACACTTATGCCAAGCTGAACAACTTAGTCTTGTTTTGGGGAAATTATGTCAGAACTGGTTTCAGCCAAAAGGGTACTTAGAACTGTAGAAACCACTTTTCATGCCTGGCTATGGGACTAATTTTCCATTGATGGCGACTTAGTCCACCTCCAGATTTTGGGAAATTCAAAGGTGCAATCTGTAGCTCTTAGTCTACACTTTAGCTCCTGACAGGTTTTCATATTCGAATCTATAAAATTTGGTCTGTAGGTGATCTCCAAGCTTCTATTAGTAATTTTCCAACTTTGAATGACTTTGATGAATTATTGGCACCTTTTCACACCTTTCTCTTTGATAAATCTGCACACAAGACCTACAAAACACATGCAAAGAGGCGAAAAAGTGTTAAGGGTTAGTGAATAGGGGTTTGCCTTGGTCACACCCTGGTTTGGTAACTAAACCCTTGAAAATGAAATGAAATGAAAAGAGAATGATGAATGAACAACATGCAATGCTAATGTGATAGGTCAAATATATGCATTAGAAAATGAGCAACAAACTAAAGAGAGTGCAAATAAACACCAAAACAACCTACACCTCAAGATTAGCCTAAGTTGGAATCAACACAAGATAAAAGCAACAAATGAAACTTTATACCTTGTCTCGAATCGATCATTTGTTTGGCCCTTCGATCTTTGATGTGTATGCTCCTTGGATGGCAAGATATGCAAGCTAGATGATGATGTGAGGATGGATGAAAATGGTTAAAAGCATGAAAATGGCTAAGTGTAGATTGAGAAATAAAATTGCAAGAGTTTGGCTAGCAAAATGATCTCTCCTCAAATGAGAGAAAAGAGGGGGTATTTATAGAGATTTTGGAAATCTCTAGGGAAATGGATGGCCAAGATTGAGCCACCAATGATCAAGATGTAGGGCCAAGGTGAGTTGAGAACTCACAAGCCCTCACATCTTGACATGTGGCATGTGATATAGCCCTAAAAGGTGAAGTGGACATGAGGTGGAAGGATAGTACATGACATGGAGGGGGGTACAAAGTACCTTGGGATTGGACAAGATCTCCTCATAAAGGAGGTGTTTGTCCCTATGTGGGTGAGAGGACATGTGAGGAATTAAAAATTCCTCAAATATCCTCATGGGGAGAAGGGAAAGAATAAATAATTCCTTTGAGTGCATTGGGGAATTAAAAGTGAATTAAAAATTCACATGGGGAAGTGGAGTGCCTTGTCCAAAAGGGGAAGGCCTTTAATAAGGTTGACCAAGGACACATGTCATAAAGGACATGGGGAAGAGAAAAGGAATTTAATATTCCTTGAAAGATGAGAGTGGAATTAAAAATTCCTCAAACACTCAAGACAAAGGAATTAAAAATTCCTTGGGGGATGGGAAGAGTTGACTAAAGGGTGTTAGACAAGCTGATGAGGGGTTAGAGGAAGGTTAGGTGGCTAAGAAAGATTAGAGGCCAACTTGCAAAAGTTGGAGGATGTGACACCTCCTAATCAAGGATTAGGCATGTGCACATCCTAATGATGAGATTAGAAGAAGGATTAGGATTAGATAATAAAAGATGGAGGACGTGACATAAAGGGAATTAAATAAATGAAATGTTTATTTAATTTATTTGATGAAAGGGGAAGGTATTTAATTATTTAACTAGATACCTTAGGGATTAGAAGAACTTTAGAGTGATTAATTAAATAATAGTGATATTACTTAATTAATGTGGATAAGGGGAAGCTTAGATGAAAAGGGATAAATTTGGATAAATTAAGTGTCCAAATTGTTAGGGTTAGAGATGGCAGATCTAACAATTAAATGCAGATTTTAATTAACAAAACAGAGAAACTAAAACATGCACAGAATAAATCATAACACAGAATTTAACGTGGTTCACCCAATCTGGGCTACATCCACCAAACCGCAGCCATCCAATACTTTTATTATCCAGTGAAAAACCCATTACAATCTTGCGAATAATCGCGTTTTTCATCATACAGTAATACCCATCCGAACCCATTTTTACCAAGCTTAGAAGCTTCCAGATTTTCGGGTTCTACAAAATCGGATTTTTCTTTTCATTGATTTTTCCCTTTTTAGGTGATCGAAAAGTAGGAAAAAATTTTTCGAGGGCTGCATGCGAACCATTTTGGAATCAAGGAACTGGGGTGTCACAATATACCATGGGCTATGGGTATAGCATGATGGAATTAAGCCACATACCAACAATCTCCCACTTGGTGATGGGGCTCCACACCATCCTAACCTCCCACTTGGAGATTGATCTGGACAACTTTCTTTGTTGCAATTCTGACTCCCAGCGGAAATAAGTACCTTGGACCTGGCTTTGCTCTATTATGCTTGAGATTCAAATTTGAGAGAGACCAACCCGAGAAGAGGAGCTCAGCTTCTCCCTTGTCACCGCCTTCGTAAACATATCTGCTGGATTTACATCTGTATGTATCTTGTCCAGCTTGACCTGTCCATCCTCCAACACTGACCGAATGAAATGATATCTCAACTGTATGTGTTTTGTTTTAGAATGCAAAGCAGAATTCTTTGCAAGATGTATAGCACTCTGACTGTCTGTATGGACTTTGTTCAAGGATTGCCTATGTCAAGGAATAAACACGATGCCATTCTTGTGTTTGTGGATAATCTTACCAAAGTGCCATATTTCATACCTGGCAATCTAACTAATGGAGCACCTATCATAGCAAGAAAATTTTTGCAAGAAGTGTTTAGGTTGCATGAGACTCCTGAGAAGATTATCTCAGATACTTGGATGCACAAGCCACTTCTAGGATTTGGAAAACCTTATTTTCTGCACTAGGGACTCAACTGAATATTAGCTCAACATATCATCCAGAAACAAATGGAAAAAATGAAAGTGTGAATCAAGTATTGGAAGACCTACTTAGAATGTATTGCATGGATTAGCAATACAAGTGGGAAGACTAAGTTTTACTTTAGTGGAATTTTCTTACAACAATTCTTACCATTCCACAATAAAGATGGATCCTTTTGAAGCATTATATGGTTGAAAGTGTTGAACTCCTATAAGTTGGGATAAAATTGAGGATAGAGTGAGTCTTGGGCCAAAGATTTTGGATGAAATGGAAGAGAAAGAGATAATTGTTAAGCAAAGATTGGCTAAAGCTCTAATGAGAGACATAAAAGCTATGTTGATGCTAAGAGAGTGCCCCAAAGTTTTGCAGTAGGTGACAAGGTGTTGTTGAGAGTGAAACCTCACAAGAGTTCCATTAAATTTGGGAAGTCTTCCAAATTATCCCCATGCTATGTAGGACCTTTTGAGATTCTTGAGGAAGTGAATCTGGTAGCTTACCGAATTGTATTTCCACCAACTCTTTCCAAGATGCATAATGTCTTCCATGTGTCTTACCTAAAGAAGTATATACGAGGTGATAATTATGTGATTGATTGGTATGATTTATAGGTATAGGACCCCAAAGTGGTAACAATTGAGCCCGTTAAGGTGCTCAAAACACGCAAGCTTCACCTGTGTAACATGGAGGTTTTGTAGTCCAAAGTCCAATGGGAGCAGTATGCGAAATACTTTTCCACTTGGGAAGACTATGTTGAGATACAACAAAAATTTCCTCATGTTTTAAATGCATTTGAGAATACTTGAAAACAATATGTTGTGTGTTTGATTAGTTTATGTTGTTCCATAAAAATCATCGGGGATGATTATTCACAAGGGGGGAGTATGTTACACCCCAATTGTGTATTTACTATGTGATTTGAATTCTAAATGAGAATAAATTGTGCTTGCACTTTGTTATCAATGAATTATGAATGAATGTTATTTCATTTAATGTTATGTGATGAAATGCATATATGCGAAATGGATGGTTATTGAATTGGATATTCTAACTATGGAGAAATATTGTGTAATGCATATTTTGTTGAATAACTGACTATTGTGGGAATGTGTTAGTTGGATGTAGGTATATGTTCAATCCTCCAAGTGGAGGGGAAGTATCACTCGGGAGAAGATCTTGGTCAGGTAACCAGTAATGTAACCTATTTGAGCTTACACACACTCACAGTAGAATGGTTGAATCAAGTTATTGTGTTGGGAATAGGTAAGTCATCCTTAGTATGATTTTTTTGCATTAGTAAGGGTCTTGATTACTGTTGAGTGCATTCTTGGATGATGTTTATAATATATGTTAGGGCTTATGAGTTCTTCCTTATATTACTATGCTTGTATTAATGAGGTGAACACATGTGGGATGTATGTATATGTATACATATGCATGTCAACGATAGACCATATGCATGAAGGAACACGTACATGAGAGTACATAGGTAGACATATCTATGCACGCTTATGAATAGGTTGCTTATGAGCATGGAGCTATCGAATGGACAATACAAAATGAATATGTATATGTATTAATACTGCATGTTTCCTATATCAATAGCAGTGGTAGAATTGTGTAGCAGTTGTACAGAGATTGGATGGCATGCATATATGTATAATTGGTGTGTAAGTTGTGCAATTCTAGATGTATCCTATCAGTATGTGTGATACATGCCACATACATAAATATATATATATATATATATATATATATATATATATATATATATATATATATATATATATACTCCATATATATCCCATATATATACATATATCAATGCTATCTGATATAAATAAGGAAAATGAAAATGTCCATACAAATTATTTAAGTATATATGTATACATGTACATAGAGGAATAGCATATAAATATGTATATATACTCCCAGTCAAATATAGTTATTATAGGAATATTAACCCTATGTTCATTCATATATTAAGATCTTAACCACATATGATTGACATGGTGTATATATATTTTAAAATATATATACATATACATCATCACTCCATCATGTGATTTATTGGCATATATATATATATATAATACCATAATATATCTTCTCATTCTCTATTTATGATGCACTTTAGGGAGCCGGTTATATATATATAAACATGGGATTGTGATGTATCTATGCCTGCGACGTGATTTGCATATAGGATAAACAAAGCATTTAAAGGCTGAATGTAAAAGCATGTAATGGCATTGGTAAAGGTCCGAACTATATGGAAATATTACAATAACAATAAAGGTTGATATAGGATAAAATCCTTACAGTTAGTCTGTTATGAAATACAACTTTGGAGTTAATGTAGAGTGAATACTTAGGCTATAATACCAAAATGCAATTGGGAATAATTTTACTTAGAATTTTAATTCCAGTAATAATAAGAGTGTAATGTATGAAAATAGGAAAAATGTACAACAAGATTAGAAATGGTCAAAAGAACCTTTTGAGTGCTATTTTGAAGGGTGATTCATCCTTGATTTTTTTCCCATTGAAACTATGACTGAGTTGACTTTTTCTAATCGTTGCATGTAAACTGTAGACTATTTCAAAGAGTAAATCCATGCCATGAGATAAGGAGACAGCTGAGTACTTGGCACCAATTTATGAATGCTCTTAAACCTTTAGAAGTCTATTTTGATTTCCAATCGACTGTCATCATTTGAGCATGTGCACTTTTGAATAAGTCTTTTGTTGATGTCAATTAGAGGGGTTGACCTATAGCATAACATGTTGAGTTTGTACTTAGTTTTTTGCCACCTTTTAGCTAAGAGATATGAGTCAACTTTCATCGAGAGATGTATCGACTGCCATGCCTTTTTTCTATAGGCTCCAAAGTCTCATTTTGCTATATAAATAGAGAGGCTTATACTCTCATTTGGGACACACTTTTAATCTACATTATTCTACAATTGCATTCTGATATATTTTGTGAGAGCCTTGAGTATTTGTGAGAAGCTATATTTTGTGAGAGCATATCATCAACTTGTGAGAAAAGTCATAGTGAATTATTGCTTTGAGAGGATTAATTGAAGCTACTTGCTGATGTTGGAAAGTTGTGCATCAAGTTAGTCAATTGGTTAAGTGTATTACAGGCATGTAGATCTAATATTCCTTCATTTGTCTTTGTTTATGAAAGATTGAATTTTGAATGCTTTATTTGAACTACTTGAGATTACTTGCATTAAGGAATTAGAGCATTTGCTTTGGAAAGGAAAAAGAAATTGTTTATGTTTTTTTGTGAAAGTGCTTGTAAATACTCCATAATAAGAGAGGTTGTTTTTCATTAGTATAAAGATACTAGGAATGATTAAACAAGGATACATTAAGGGTTATTCATAGCTAAAGTTATTTGATTATACTAGATAGCTAGTGGGTTACTCCCGAGATTGATTATCCATTGAAGGGAGGGAACCTGTTCATATGATTTGTGACTAAAAGTACCATAAAGTTTGTGGGAAAAGGGATAGGTTATTTTTGGGGTTAAATATTACCCATTGGAGGAAATTCCTTTTGAACCAGAGATTTTTTGGATGTGGGACTCTCTTACACTTCTAGGGTTTTCTACCTAAAAGGAGAAAGGAATCCAAAAAACCTTGGTGGCTCACTCAAGACTAATGGAAATATGATTGAAATATGTCTAAATATAATGTCCTAGATGTAAAGAACTGATAAAAGATATTGAATACTAATGCAAAACTAATGAAATGCACTTTGTTCGAAAACACATTGTGATATGCAAATTGAACTAAAAATGTAAGTAATTTGTAACAAAAATTAATGAGATTGAAGAAGTGCACCTAGAGACTAGGAAAATGATGGAGAGGAGCTCTAGAATCCTACAAAAACTTGATGTAGAAGCCAATTGGGACACTTATGCCAAGTTGGGTGACTTAGTCCTGTTTTGGGGAAATTCTGTCAGAACAAGTTTCAGCCAAAAGGGTACTTAGAACTATAGAAACCACTTTTCAAGCCTAGTAGTGGAACTAATTCACCATTGATGGTGACTTAGTCCACCTCCAGATTTTGGGAAATTTAAAGGTACAATCTATAGCTCTCAGTTTGCACTTCAGCTCCTAAAAAGTTTCCAGATCTGAATCTGTAGAATCTGGTATGTAGGTGATCTCCAAGCTTCTATTAGGGCTTTGTTGACTTTAAA
>VDFB02168115.1:0-13122 GCA_007258455.2 Sequoia sempervirens
TCAAACTCTTTTACTTCTTCTCCTAATCCTTTCATAGCATTGACAACTTCATCTATTCATAGGAAGTATTCAACTACCTTTTCATCATCCTTCATTCTCATTTCCTCAAACTGATGTTTGAGAGTAATGATTTTTGACAATTTGACTTTTTCATTTCCTTGATATATGGTTTCAAGTTTTTCCCAGATTTCTTGAGCAGATTTACAATGCATGACTTTAATAAACACATCTTTAGTTAAACCACATAAGATGGCATGATTAGCTCTTGCATTAGTTTCATACCTCTTTTTCTCAACAACATTAGTGGGTATTGTGGTTGGTACATTGTACCCATTTAACACAATGCTCCAAACACCAACATCAAATGAAACCATAAATGCTTCCATTCTGATTTTCCAAAACACATAATCCATTCCATCAAATAATGGAGCTCTAGTTACAAAAGCTCCTTCTTGAGATTGTGCCATTAAAAATAGACTCCAAGACCAAGATCAATCCTAGGTGGTTTAGACCAATTAGAGGACCCTACGCTCTGATACCAATTGTTGGAGTGAAAATGACATTGAGAGAGGGGGGGTGAATCAGTGTCAAAATAGATTTGAACAATTTTTTTTCATAAAATTAAACCATAGATCAGATATTATCTCAATATTAAAAAGATTAAAACATTCATAATTTGACTATAATCATTCAGAATCAAAATTGAGAAAAGTAGTAACCAATCAATGAACAAAGCAGTAAACAACTCAGTAAAGCAGTGAGATCACAGAAGTACAAAGAGACACAAGATTTTTTCGAGTGGAAAACCCTCTTGGGGTATAAAAACCACTCCTGAAATGCCTTCCAAGCTTAATCTTTTAATCAACTATTCACAATGCCTTATAGGCTGATTTTTGAGCACCCACTCAAGGAGCACCAACCCCTCAAATTATATTTCTAAACAATAATAATATCTCAGAGGATCTCTCTTTTTTTAGTCAAGCTCATGACTCTAAATTTTCTCGTCTACCTAATACCCTAAGAATTCAAAAAATTGAATCCTTAAAATAATGTATATAGAGAAGAATATTAAAGCATCTCCTCAAGATCTAGCGTTTCTTTTCATATTTTTATTATAGAGTTTCTTCAACACATTTTGATATAGCCAAAGGATGTTGGTTCCAAAATTTCGTAACAGGCTTAGTCATAAGTGTTTCATAACCAGTTACATTTTTATACATCTTTTCAAGTATAAAGTCTTCAAAGTAATTCGAGGTCAAAGGAGAGCTGAAACCTCCTTTCCAAAAATAGGAAAAAGATGCCAGTGAATAAATATTTGCCAGAGTAACGCCTATGTAATAAGCTGTCAATAAACTAACAATCATAAATCAAAGATTCTTTTTAAATTTGCAAATTCCTTTTACAAAATCCAGATGATTCATTAAAACAAAATACTCATTTGAAACTATTTTTAGAAAATCATTATGCTGAAACTATCAAGTTTTTTTATGAATGTAATGGGTCAACAATGAAACTGGCAGAGAATTTAAGAACCACGACTGCCCACAAGCTGAAAACCATAAATCTGAAAACCCCCATGATGAAACAATAATTTCTTCAATGAATGAAGAGAATTAAAATTGAAACTGACCCATTATTTCAAAAAACTAAGGATCGCTTCACCACCAACCGTGAATTCACAAGTCCTTTTTCCATAGCAACCTAAAAGTGTTAACTTCCCACAACAAGAAGAATGCTTATGCTTCGTGATTTTGAGCAAACTGCGGATGCTTGTTTCTCGCTAAAAATAGTACAATAAAGAGAGAATAATACCCTCGGACAGGTGGCAAGTGAAAAACAAAATGAATAATTTCAGTCAGATCTAGGCGACCCACAAAACTTCCATTCACCAGCGCTGATGAGCTTGCAACTAGTGTGGGCTGGACAAAATCCCAGCATCCATACCATCTCATTGCTGAAACAAAAATGCGAATTTCACTCGAATGTTGTTACAGTACCAGCAACAACAGTAAAGAACAGCTATGAAACTTAATCTCTCATGATGGTGGCTAGGCTAGGGTTCCATACCCAGCCAAAAAGAATAAACCACAAATTTTTCCCTAAACTTTCCAATTACCAAGTCATTTGATGACTAATTCAAAAGAGCATAATGGAGTCTGGAATCCGCATAAGTCACAAGACTTAATAATGACCACTCAAAAACTTGCTAAGTTCGCTATCAAAGACCAAAAAATTTGCTGACCACATTATTAAGAAAGACCAAATAATTAAATAATGATGTCGACCACATGATCTCCAAAGGAAATGATAAGAATAGAAATGTATGATGGCTATCAATGACTTTACCCAAAGTCAATTTTCAAATGCAATGAGGCTCGAAACCATTGCAAGTTAAACATTTAAGTATGAAGTCCAAAAGCTCATTACCATCTCTTATATATGTGACAAGATACCTTTAGATGCCGATCAAGGCTCGTGCAAAAGTGTCTTCATGTAAATTGTTAAAAACATATGACTTTAATCAAAGTCATTTATCAAAACAAACTCTCCAAAGGCAATTACCTTCGAGCTAATTAAATATGTGTGAGCTTGGAAGATCATGAGAATGATATTGACCTTAAGTGCATATGCAATGTAAATGTATATACCAATATGATGTATTGTGAAGAGATCAAGCAATGAAATCCGATAGGCTATCATAAGTTAATGACTGAATTTTGCCAATGAAGCAAGCTAAATACCATGTGAAGGAGTATATGCAACAATAGTGATAAACATAAGATATACCTTCACTTGAAGAACCTTCATACTGAACTGATCATCACAAACATCTGAAAGCATAAACAGTGAATGCCACCTGTCTGCACATGGAACTCGAGGCATCAGTACACAACAAACTATATCAACTGTGAAAACACACAAGGCTGTCCATGAATAAATGCAGAATGTCAAAACCAACTGAAGCCGTCTGAATGTAAACCAATGCCAATGACATCAAAGAAGTACCATAATAAACCGTAAGGATCCAAACTGAGACTGAACATCAAAGAGAACCAACTGAAAGGGATTTTGTCATCAAGGACAAACAATAAACACAACTGAGATCCAACACTTTCGTCCTAGTCACTTGACAAACCATATCCCTACAATCCCACTTGGATTTTGCAGTACACCATTCCTTGGAGGGATTCCCTCTCACCAACAAGTGCCATGCTTTTACCATGATTTTCTCTTCTAGGATCAATAAGTACTTTGTAGTAACACTTGAAGTGCATGGACGAAGCTCTCAAAGTACATATATGTCCGTAATCACCCACCATCTATAAGAACATGCTTGACTCGGTGTTTATGGATGAGAACCTCAATGTGGAGGGTAGAATTGTGTGGGTGGTTAAGTGATAAGTCATCTTGCTTAGAGAATGATAAGTAGTGTGGCATGGTTAAGTGTCCCACTATAGCCTGGAATTGGTCAACTTCCAAGTCATTGGGTACTATTGTAGCAATAAGAGCTTGTTCAAGGATCTCTTTATGTGTGGGTGATATCTTCAAGAGTTCCAA
Organism: Sequoia sempervirens; assembly: GCA_007258455.2. NCBI lineage: Eukaryota > Viridiplantae > Streptophyta > Pinopsida > Cupressales > Cupressaceae > Sequoia > Sequoia sempervirens. The sequence goes on from VDFB02168115.1 coordinate 3,559, forward strand.
GATTGATATTTGGGTTGGTATCCTTTTCAATTGATCAATTATGTTATATTGAGTTGATGGAGCAGTATTTGTTTTAATTGTAAAAGAGTTATCAGATTGTTTAAATGCAACCCCTTTCAATATCACTTTTGCTTGTCCCCTTGTGATGTTGACCTTTTGATATTCTTGTCTCTCTTTGATCTTGATAACATTTATATGATTTTCATGTACAAAATTATTTTAAATCAGATTTAATGGCGTGATTTGATTTGATTCATTGCTGATATGAGAGTCATTGAATTGATTTTCAGATATAAACATGTTTGTGATTAAAGGATCAGTTGCAATGATGTTACAATTATGATTAATTTCTGCATTTTAAGATGGATAATCAATTACAATCATTTAATTATCAACAGCAACAAGGTCAATTGTTTGAATTATAGCAGCAATAAGATCATGTTCTTCATTTATTTGAGTATTATTAGATTTATCTTCAACCACTAAAATATGGAGAATTGTGGTATGATAAACATAGTTTACAGTTTCACCTTTACCATTTGCATTAGATGATTCTCCTTTTTCATAATTAGGAAATGGATTCTTGAAAGAACCATGATCATTTTTTGTTTGTGGTGTCTCAATAAATATTTTCTTGTTGATAATTAGATCTTATATTGCATGTTTCAATTGCCAACAATCCTTTTTCATATGACCCTTGTTCTAATGATAGTCACAATAGTGAGCATCATTCCACCAAAAGGGTTTGACTTGAGGATCCCAATTCTATGGATCTTATGTTGTGATAAGTTTAGCTTCAATAAGCTCCTTTAACGCTCATTCCAAATATTGCCCCAATGGTGTGAATTTCCTTCGATTTGATAGTTTTTGGAATGGTGATGATTTAGTTCTAGCATTGGTTGAATTGTTTTTTTTATTTGTATTTGGATTGCTGCCTTGATTTTGATTTTGATTTGTCTTAGTTGCAGCTATTGTTAAATTGAAGATTGGTTTCATGTTTTTTGTTTCAACTGCAACATCATTTTTTCTAGCATTCCTATATTTTTTCCAAAACTTGGGCTTGTCGTTGTTGTTTTTTTTATTAGAGGAATATGCATTGTTGGATTGTTCATTGTAAAGTTTTATGATTCCTCTCTTGACCAAAGTTTCCTCTATATTGAGACCATTTTCTATCATCTTCTCAAATGTAGGTGGTCATTGTAGTTCTTCCCTATAACTCATATCATCATTTAAGTTGTCAATGAAAAGTTCCATCTTCTCTAGTTTAGATATGGAACATGGATATCTTGCAAAAAAACTTCTCCATCTTTGTAAGAATGAGAGAAATGTTTCACCTTTATTTTATTTGGTGTTGCAAAGATCTTTCATTGTGATTGCATGTTGTATATTATATGAGTATTGATTGATAAACTTGCTAATAAGATCCTCAAAGGATATAATGAGTGGAGTTAATTTAGAAAACCACTCCATGTAATGTCCACCTAAGCTCCTTGGAAATAGTCTCATCAGGTATGTCTCCTCATGAGAAAACTCTAAACTCATAGCTCTAAATTCTCTCACATGATCAAGAGGATCTAATTTTCCATTGTATTTGTCATACTTAGGGAACTCACAATGTTTTGGGAATGGAATTGTGTTCACATTTTGAGCAAAAGGATATGGAAAAATATCCAACAAATATCTCTTAACAGTCCTTGTTTGCATGTCATGAAATTTTTGTTGTAAAGTTTGCATTTGATGTCTCATTGCAGCCATTTCATCTATATTTTGTATTGTTTTGTGTGTTTCAATTTCAGTATTTGGGGTTGTTTCTTTCAATCTGTCAAGATAAAAATCCTTTGGAACTTTGATACCTAAGTCTTCCAACATGAGAAGATACTTTTCCCCATCTCGTTCAAAGATTCTGTCCATAAATTTATGGAGCTTAGGATCTTGTTGCATAGCTTGTAATTCCTCTTCAGCCAAGTCATCTCTATCAATTTGATTAAGTCTACTAAATGGATTTTCCTCATGATCATCCATGACTCTTTGGATTTATCCTTCCTTTTCTTCAAATTGTAGTCTTCTTGACCTCATTTGAATGGGCATATGAATGTATTTTTTTTCAATAAAATTTGATCTTAAATTGGTATAGTGTCAAGATATTAACTTAAGTCAAACAAAATGATAGATTTCGTTGATTAGACAAAGTTGATAAGTTTGATTATAAAGCTTCATTTCCTTGATTTAGGATGATTGATCCTGAAACTTAACTTTCTAATCAAGTGTGTTTGATGTAGACACTTTTGGATGATAGATCTTGGTTTGATTTTGAACAATTTTAATTGCAATGTCTAGTTTATGCAGGTTTAATACTTTGTTCTAATTTTGAAAGGACTTCTGTTCTATTAAAAGTGTGAATTTTGATGTTTAAAGTTTGATAGACAGTAAATAATGCTCTCTGGTTTCTAGTTTTATAGATGTGCTATTACAGTCCTCTGATGCACTATGTTGTTCTACTGATGCACTAAAATTTTGTGTGGTTGTGTTGTTAAACCAGGTGGATGCACTATGATGTTGTGTCAATGTGCTAGAAAATTGTTTGAAAGTGCTAAGTTGTTACTTCAAAGCACTGGATTGTTCCTCCAAAGTACTAAAGTTTGAATTCAATGCATTGTAAAATAGATTGTATGTGCTAAAAGAGGTGGTGAAAGCATTATTCTGGAAAATATTTTATGATCCTGACTATTTGGCTTGTTTTTCTAGATTTAATTAGTGAATTCGATATCTTCAGGGTATGAATTGTCGATTAATGATCTGGTATTGACTTATTTGTTTGGAAAATTATGGAATGTGATTATTTTTGACTTGGATGATTTATTTTTGAACAATAACTTCACACACAAAAGCCAGATTGTAAAACAGTTTGTTCAGATCTACGCTTTAAACATGTAGTGAGTGTTCTAGAATCGGGTTTGATCATTTCGATTTCCACTGGTTTAAAAACAATGGAGACAAAATCAAGCACTTTTATATCTCAACTAGGTCACTTAGAATACCACAACCCACATTTTGGAACTATGTTAGCTCACACACCCCTGTCACCCCCTAGGGGGTGCCCGTGTTTTTTCCTTTTTTGACTCTTAGCCAAAGTTGAATCCTCCACTTTTGGCTAGGGTCTCTAATAGTTATATGGCAAGTGTCTTGGGGGCATATTCTTCCCTCCAATTTTACTGTGGTATAAAAAGTGTTTAGAAATTGAAACGGATGGATATTAACTTAAGCTTCATAGATAGGGTATTTGTTTGGAGCAGCAAATAGATAAACTCCCTCAGGAGACCTCCCAATATTTAGAACAAAGATTTTGGGGATGGTTATCTTGCACACTTCCATCGAATTCAAACTTTACCTAAATTCACTTTTGATTATAGTGGGTTGGAAAACCTGGCTTTGGTTGTTCCCACTTAGGTCGTTCCCATAGGGTGAGTACTTTTTCCCACTATGGTAGGCACTCTAAAGGATTTAATAAAGCATGAAAAATGAGTTTGGTATTTTCATCACCCAGTGAAGGGGAGAGCATAGGTCTATCACTTCAAACATAGAAAATAGGGGTTCAATTATTCTCTTACTTAAGCTAGATGCCTATCTTAAATAAAGGAAAAGCAATTAATTTGCAAACCCTGCAAAACCCATTAGTAATTTCATTAGATTTGTTCTTTGATCGGCATGAATATTTCAACAATCTGTCTTTGACAAGCGTTCTTCATACCTGCAACACAAAAGATAGAGATTAGTATCAAAATTTTGAATTTCTTGTAAAACCAATCAAATGCGCTAAACTTTTAATCATATGTGCTAAAACTCTAATGCGCTAAAATAACTAATCAAAGTGCTAAAACAGACTTCCAAAGCGCTAAGAAAAATATTGAATGCACTATAACATAAATTAAAAGTGCTATGTTGTTCCGCCAATGCATTATAACAAAGTTCCAATGCGCTATGCTGTTATGTTGAAGTGCTATAACAGAGTTTGGATGCGCTATAGTATCTGTCAGATATTAACGGAAACTTTTAACGATCAGCTAAAATCTGGAACACACACCAAAAGCACGCAAGTATACTTTTTCTAGAAACATTACAAATTTGGGGTTTTCGCCATGGTGCCAAATGTAAGTGGTGTAAAAGTATGAGTGAGTAAACAACAACATTTCTCAATGCAACATTATTAGAGAATTCAAATGAAAATCAATCTAATTGAAAGCATAATATAATCTCTAAAAGCATTCCATTGCTCTCTAACTCCAAGGATTTGATAAATCAAAGTGGCTCTCAGATTTGTTTGCACTATGACTATCAAAGTGACAACCTTGTGAATAAAAGTGTGACCATGTAGGCGATGCACAAAATTAGGCATAAATGCATTCAACTAGGTCATATTCGTCCATTCAACAAATAAATCAAGTTTATTTATCAAATCTCTAAAGTCATCGGTTTAAAATCAAATAAATCAACTTGATCCCATCACTCATTTGAATTAAATAAATCCAAGCCTTTTATTTAATTAAATCCAAATGCATATTCATCCTTTTAGAGATTAAATAAATCAAATGTTTAAGATGGCGAGGTGTGAAATCACCTAATCATCATCCTGGCTAATTGATCTTGATTAAATCTAATCTAGTAAGTAGTCGAATCCTCTGAATATGCTCTTGCTGAAAATAAATACGTTATTGATTTATTTAAATCATCATTTTTCACTTTCGACACTTAGCATTTATGAGGGAATATTCCTCCAAGTTTGAAATCTCCCCCCAACATGATTTGTCCCTCCAACATTGCATTTTTTTAATCATTTTCTTGTCCCCCACTCATCTTGCCTCTCAAATTCAAATTTGAAACTCCCTCTCTTGGGCACATTTCCCAGATCTTGCACATGCATCAACCACTCACAAGTTGACAAGTGGCCTCTTATCATTGGCTTGATCTTTATCCCACATCCTCCATGTTTGACACTCTTAGCATTTAAAAATCTTTAAATAGAGGCATCATTCTTTAGCAAATCATCCACAAAAGCATATGCAAAGTCACTCTCTTCATTTGAGAATTGATTTTTCCCACCTCATATCATCCTCATAAGCATTTTATATCATCTTCACAGTAGTTTCATCACATAGCTTATCCAAAGGGGTTGGGAAAGGGCTATTTTCCATATCAAAATAGCACCAATCCCCCTATAAGATGTTGGTTTGTTCATTGGAATAATGTTCTATTGTGTTTTGCTTACTTTTGTGCTTTGTTTTCGTTATTCTTGTGTTCAAATGAATTTTATAGGGAGCATTATATTTTCCTTGTTTAAACTAACCAAATGCTAATATTTGTCTTTGTTTGAGCAAGATTTTTACCGGGCTGAATTGCTCACACTATATGATAATGATAATGATCTAATGATTGAGATAGTTTGATAATGCAATCTATGATATTGAAAATGAAAGCTATATACTGTGATATGATAATCAAATATATATTAAAATACAATCTATAATGAAAGACATGATTATAAGCTAAATGATTAAAATTATTCTAAAAATTCTCCTGAATTGCTCAATTACTCAAATGCTCAAATGCTAATTCATGTAGAGTAAGTTTTCATAAAAGTGGGATCTTTTTTCCTAAATGAACAAATATAAACAACTGTATAGTTAGTAACAAATAATATCTAATGTATGTGGAATAAAATATATCATATAAATAGGATGAAGGCATACCTTTTGCAAAGAGGAGGAGACAATATGTGGACAATTGCATATAATTGTCTTACGATAATGCTACTCTAGGGGATGAGGGTTTCATGCTAAAACATAGCAATCAAATAATTTTTTTGCTTGCTAAAGTTCATGTGGGTTGGACCAATCAAGCATGTCCATGTTTGGGGCATTTGGGAGCCACAAGAAACAATGTACATGTGTTGACCCATGATGTTGCCACTCATACCTATACCAATAGTCCTTTGTGTGGAAGAGTCTCTTAATAACCTCTTCATAGAAAATAGTGAATCACAGCTGCATGTATAAGGCTGTTATGTGCAGGTTATGCACAATATTCTTTGTGAAGTGTCTTTGGGAGTATGGAAAATTGAACTGGGTATGAGTTCAATCACCCTATACAAATCAGGCCATTTTGTATCTGTAGAGCTCAAAGTGAAGAAAAGAGTTGGTGTACCAAGCTGGTGGATCATTGTTACAAACTCTTGTTGGCACTTGGCCCAATATGAGTGTGTTCCTCACATGGATGCACCAAAGCGAACAAGCTGGTTTGCTATCTGGGTATCTGGTGCCTCCCGAAGCAATTGTTGCAAAGTAAGAACAAACTTTCAGATTCTTTCCTCCAAGTTTGTTTTCAAAAAAACTGATGTTGATTGTTGGCTTCGATGTCTCATTATCAAATTATAAATGTAATATCTAAATTTGGCATGCCTCCCAAATCTATTATCATAGTATTTGATCAAGTGCAAGGCATATTCATGTAAGTGAATTTGTATGGTTTTCGATTGTAGGGGAATTTCCATGCCAGTGGGGAGCAACATTGGAAAATCCATACTTAATAACTCTTCTATATTATATTCATTGGTAGGGCTAGAATTTATTTCAGGCCAAGGCAAGGTATTTTGACTAGTGTCTTTAATTTTTAAGGCATCTCTAATTTCCTGCAATTTTCGAGGAGGGTTGGGCATCAATGGAATAAATGATGACGAGTCCTGAAGATCAACTACCTCATCAACAACACTTTTTGTAGTTGCCATTGGTTCAATTGGGTTATGCCTCAGTTCTTCCATTATGTGTAGGAGATCAGAGATGCCAATACTTGTAGAAGGAAACAAATTTAAAGCATCACAATCTATTGTAACATTGCTATAGTATGGGTCATTCTCAATTTTATATATTAATGCAGCAATGGGATTATTTTTGTCAACATAGCAATCATAGTTTTTCGGACCCTCAACGCCAATTCTTTGCACAATCATGACTTCAAGATCATGTAGACAACATGAAAACAAAGTTACAAGGGTCATGATGTCTTGTGGGAAGCTTATAGTATGCCCACTATATTTGTATTGGCCTCCTCTAGCATGGGCTACTTGTAAAATGGGATCAACTCTAGCTATGAGCATTTCTTCGACTTGAGTAAGCTTTGCAAGGATGACTAGTTGTGGCCCTAGATCCACTTTTTTTTCTAGGCTATATCTATGGAAATTTTTTTTGGAAGCACAATGCAAACAAGCAACACTAACACTAGATGCTCAGACTCTCATGCTAGTATAGCTCTCATTGCAAACAAAACAAAATTTGAATTCAGACAAAGCATCAATGCATTGATGGAAGGACTACATTGCTATGCATAAAGTTTCACCAAATATGTTTCCTGAGGGGTGGGTTTTCGATGATGCGGATGGCAAGGCATGCCCAACAAGGGTCTACACCAACGTAAAACAAGGTATTGTGGAGGTAGATTCATAGCGATGGGTGGGACACAACTATGAAGGTGTGGGAGTTGAGGGGGTGCAACAGTGAGCAAGTCTTACTGGTGAGCTTGCTTGCAATGTTGGTGTGCCTAACTGGGTATGGGGTGCCAAGCCAATTGGGTCTAGAGCACATCTTTGTTGCAAGTACTTGGCTCACCGACATGCACAAATATGGTCTTTGTGGTGTGCATAATAAAGCTGGTTTCTTTGGCACTTTGCTTCCTTTTTATGATCCACACTCGATGAAGTGTTGAAACCTAAAGAAGGCTACGAAGCCTACAATAATAATATTAAGAAAATAATAAATACTTGCAAACACCAAGTTAAAGGGAAATGGCATAACTAAAGTAGTCAAGCTAATTGAATATGCAAGAAAGTAGCTAAAGGTAGGTAGCAACAATCAATAATACCATATGGAAAGCAATATAAACTATATAACATGAACTATTTTACTATGTTCCAACAATTAACACAATATGCAAGCTATAAAGGAAACAATATTGGTTTGAATAGTGGCCTAGATGGAAGATTCACAAAATAGAACAATCCATAGCAATAAAGCCATGCACAAAGAAATGAAAACGCACACATGGAACATTTTTTTTTTCAACAATGCTTTATGGAAAACAACCAAAGCATACATACATGTATATGTATACATAAACGTATGTATCCGTATGCATTGTATTTAAAAGTGCCTTCAATCTCCAATTAAAAAAACAAGAATGCAAGCAATGAACAAATAGCTAATGCAAAATGAAATAGAAAAAAGGAACACATGGTCTCCATCGCAACATTCTAGGTCACAAAGTCCTATGAGAACAATATCATTGGGGAAGTGGCTAATTCAAAAGAAAATGCATTGATTGTAATACTAAATTTTCCTATGCACAAGAATTAATGGTAATACTATGCATTGACGAGACTTCCTTTCAGGAAAGCATTATTAGTGTTAAACCATGTCGCATATACTAGTAATTTTTCAAGTATAATGATACATAGTTTAATACTTAAACACTCTTTTGAAAAAGAATTCTCATCAATGGTATTGGCTCAATTGTGTTTACAAATTTCTGCCCTATGATCAAACGTGAAATGAATGTTGCTTATTAGTGCCAATATAGCACCTTTCATTCTAACGGTTACTTTTTGAGCCTAGAAGGGATAATACCCAAGGCATGACAATTGAAATTATGCATTACATGAATATATATAGATTTTCTACTTGCAAATGCAAAACTATGGTGTAGGGGAGGGAAAATTTAGAAAATAAAAAACCCACATGTAGACAAAAACTTTTCGCTATAGTCACTTATTGAAAATAACCAAAGTAAACATATATGGAAATGTGTCTGTAAATGTATATATGCATATGCAATCTATTTTCAATGGAGAGTGTCATGAATGGAAGGTACGATGCACTCTTTAAAGAAGAGTGTATTGTTGTTTTTGCCTATGGTTGTATGTTGTTCCTTCCTTCATCACAGTCTCCATCTAAAATAACTTCATGTTTTTCATTGCACATCCATATATACATATAGATATACATATACATATAGTACAATGAAGACAAGAATGTGTTTGTGAACACTAGGTCAACAATTCACAAGTTTTGCTACTTGGAAATATAAAAGGATGTGTACACTAGCTAAAAAAGAAACAATGTGATCAATCAACAGAAAGGTAATGCAAAATGAAATAGACCAAAGAAATACTTACTCTCCACCATGCCATAGTAGACCATGAAGCCCCATGTGGTCTCACCAAATCCCCGAGCAAGAACATACATTTCCCACCAGTATGATCAATGGTGAAACCAATGCTACTTACTATGCCCAATATAAAACCTTTCATACTAACAATTGTTACTAAGACATCACAATCAGCAGTATGCATCAGATGCATATCTAGCGATTTGCTAGCTATACATATAAAACATAGTGTAAAATTTTTAAAACTGAAAATTAGACACATGTACATTCACAAATACATTTCACAATAGTGATCTATCAACAACAACCAAAGCATACACATATGTAAATGTATTTGCAAATGTAGCTATTCAT
>VDFB02168116.1:0-25383 GCA_007258455.2 Sequoia sempervirens
CTCCTCACCAAAGCCAAAAGCAATGAGAACCTTTTGAAGAAAGGACCAACGGACTCTGTCATACGCCTTAGCCATGTCCAGCTTGATAAACATTACCTTTTCTCTGGACTTGGCCATTGAATGAATGGATTCAACAGCTATAATAATACCGTCCAGAATCTGCCTGCCCTCCACAAAGCCACTCTGCTCCTCAGAAATGAGCGCCGACAACCACTTTTTCAGCCTATTAGCAATTAGCTTGGAGATAATCTTATACACCACATTGCAAAGTGAAATAGGGCGAAACCAACTCAATCTATCTACCCCCTCCCCCTTGGGAATAAGTGCCAGAAAAGTGGAATTCAAGGCTTTTAACATCTGCTTGTTCCTCTAAGATTCACGAACCACCGCTAACAAGTCCATCTTGATAATCTCCCAGAATTCCTAAAAGAATTCAATTGGGAAACCATCCAGGCCAGGAGCCTTCCCCTTCTTCATCTGAAACACAATCTCCTCTAGCTCCTCTAGAGTGATCTCTCTCATGAGTTGATCCATCATATCCCGAGACACCAGGGACGAGATACAAGAAAGAACCTGTGCTTCCTCCACCAGGTTACCCTACAAATCCTCTCCAAATAGGGAAGTGAAGTACTAAATCACTTCAGATGACATATCCTGAAAAGAAGATAAAGCCTCACCCCTATCATTAACCAGAATGGGAATAGAATTACTATGATGCCTAGCCTTAACAGAGTTGAAGAAGAAAGCAGAATTCCTGTCTCCCTCCTGGAGCCACTCAACCCGGGCCTTTTGTTTCCAAAAGATCTCCTCCCATAACTCCCATTCTTCCAAAGCTTTCAGGTCCCTTGCTTCTTCTTGTAACAGATTCTCAGTTGCCCCATTTTCCCTAATTACCCTAGTTATACTGTCCAACTCCTCCTGAGCAACCAACTTGGCACTAAAAATATTACCAAAACATTACCATTTCCAATGCTTAAGTTGATATTTAACAAATTGAAGAAGCTTAGCAAAGACATACATAGCCATTCCAAAGGAAGGTTTTCCCATCTGCCACCACTGAGCCATGTAACCATGGAGATCAGGGTCACATAGCCACATAAGTTGGAATTTGAAGGAAGAAGTCTGGGGCACCTGTGTAGAAAGGATAGAGAGTTTTATAGGCCAGTGGTCCGATCCCCTCCAATCCAAAATCTTAGAGCTAGAAGACCACCTACCACCAACCCAAAAGTAGGAGACCATGAACTGATCAAGGCGTTCCGCAATACAGTTACCACCAGTCCTTCTATTGTTCTAGGTAAATAGCCCATTTCTTGGCTTGATATCCACAAGATTTAGAGCAGAGATGTTGTCTTGGAGCAGCAACATAGAATCCTCCAACCTTGCAATGCCGCCCCGCTTCTCAACAAGCTCAGTAATGGCATTAAAATCCCCACCAATAATCTAGGGATGATAAGGTGCCATGCTATGGACCGAACGAATGTTGGACCACAAGATCTGCTTGCCCTGTAGCTCCATAGGTGCATACACATTGGAAAAAAGAACAAGTTCCCTTGACATAAAACAAGAAGCCCCCATGGAGAGGGAGGACTTGAAAGACACCCACCATTGGGGACAAATCTTCTGAGGGTTCCATAAACAGGCCACCCCCTGAACACCCCTAAGCCCCAATGCATTGGCATTCACCATTCCTCCATAGCTTAGGCGCTACGTCCATCATATACTCCACCGAAAGCTTAATCTCCTGTAGAAAAATGACATCAGGAGAGTGACGACTAATTAGATCACGAACAACTTTTTGTCTAGGGCCACTGTTCAAGCGGGCCCTTACATTCCATGAAAGAACTATCATTGCAAGGGGCTTGCAAAATGTGTATCTAGAGTCTTGATTGAACCTGACTCCACCAAAGTCTCCCCTATCAATTTAATATTTTCCCCATCTTTCTTCCTCCCAAGCTTACCAACTTTCTCTGATCCCCCTTTCTTTAGATCTTTTTGCAAAATTTCCAACCGCAGAGCCAACTTATTGTTCTTGCTCCCACTGTGCCTATTTTCCGCAGAGGTGAGCCTTAGCCTCACTGTCCTTTCCTGCTTCTGCAACACACCCTGACTCTTCCTGAGCCTCCATCTGTTGATTAGTTACCAGATGCAGAGTTTCCTCTGCCTGTGAAGCTAGAATCACCTCTAAGCAGAACCCTACCTGCCCAGGACCTTTTCCTTCCTGCTCAGAACTTGGCAAGCCCGAACACCCCACTTGCTAGGGAGTCTGCACTACCACAATAGGAGGGCCTTGTTTTTTAGCTTCCAGAACCCCTTGATTCAAATCTAGTAGTCCCGAGTTCACCTCTTGCTGGCTAAGATCTTCCAGTACCTCAAATATATTAAAAATATCCTCATCCTGCCTTTCATTTAGAGTCCTTTTTTGTCCCTTATTTCTATTACGTGCTCTAACAGGAGTAAAACCATCAACCTTGACACCATCACCTTGAATAGGACCCTTACCCTTATCTAGCCTAGACAGATTATGAGGAGGTTGAGCAGCTGGAGCCTCCAAAGGCTTAACCTTTGGGCATCTCTGCTGGAGGTGGCCATACTCATGGAAAAAATGACATCGAAAGGGTAAAGTCTCATAATGAAGCTACTGTACCCATGAACACTCTCCTGCAGACACTTCTATAGAATCTAGCAAAGGTTTACTTAAGTCTATTTCCACACAAAATCTAGCATAAGTCATTACCTTCTTGAATTGCATCTGTTGTGATGAACCAACCAGTTTCCCCAGCCTCGAGGCTAATAAGTACAACACATCATCTCACCAACACTCAACCGGTAGCCTCGAAAGACAAACCCATACTGGAACCTAACTCAAAAGCTCCTCTGCCGGGTTGAAGCCCGCCTGCCAAGGCTTAACAAACAAGCCCACCTGGTTGTAAAAGTAAGGACCCCCTCAAAAATCTTATTTGGATCTGCCATATAGTCAAATGTAACCATAAAATAATTGTTTTCCAAGAGCTTGATCTCCATCTCCCCCTCTGGCAACCAAGTCCTTTGGGCCTAGGCCTCCAAAAATTGCAGCAAGATTTTCAATCCTAGAAACTTATAGTACAAGGAATGTCTTGAGCAATAATTGATATCCTCTACCAACATCTCCATTGGAATCACTACATTTGGCCTCTCTTTGTACCTTTCTAGACATCCATTAATCTTCAGGATCCGAGGCCCCCCAGACAAACCCATCCCAGTCATCTTTGGATCTGAGGAAAAGAGGTTGTTATCATAAATTTTCTCACCCTGTGACATGGGTTTCGAGCCAACTTCCGCTCGAAAATCCAACTTAGGGCTAGCCCCAGATGAGTCCCCAAACTCCATCAAAGCCAAAGAGAGCCCTCAACGGGCATGCACACCCCAAACCAAAGCCTCAAAAAAGTCTCAACCCCCTGCGGGGCCGAATTCAACTCTTGAGGACCAGCCCAAAAGGCTGCCAGCCAAGCCAACCTCTTACGAGGGAAGTACTAAGGCAATGCAACTAGGATCAATTGCAGCACCAAAGCCCAAAAAATGAAGACCACATAGGCCAGACCAGCCCGCAGCCCCCACAACCCAAGGGAACGGCGACCGATTAGCTCCACTCCACCACAAGACAACGCAGATATGAAAGGAGAGGTAAAAGTAGCTTCACCGAGCCCCTTTCCCTAGCGCTACCACAGACCAAGACTACACAAAGACCATAACCACAGCAGATACGATCGAGACCCTCCCAACACTTGCACCCGGTGATGCTTGAAGAAGGAAACCAACGAATGGAGACACACCCCAGACAAACCCGCGAAGAACCCCGGATAGAAAACAACTGAGATCCAGATCAAAGGAAAAATGGACATGCATATAGTATCTGCATATAATGCATTTCGAGGTTGGGATGGCCGTGAAACCACCTAGAGCGGCGAATGCCATTTTCTTTAATCGCTGTAGAATCTATGAGTTGGTTTTTTAATTCAAAAGAAATATAAATATATATTTAAATAATGTTTTGGATTTAAAATATATTTATATTTAAACATGATTATTTAGGATTATTTTATTATATAAGATGTATACATTGATTTAATAATGAAATGATTTCAATGGGATTCTTATATTTCAATATTATCGGGAAATTGACGTGGACCCTTAGATTTAAATTATGACTGCTTGTCAAATGCTTAAACAATTATTTAATAAGGGAATGATTTTAAGGAAAAAGGGATATTCGTGTTAAATGAAATGGGATATTTAAAAGAGCGTTTTTATTTATAGTTCTTATTGGTTGCAAGCGAACTTATGATAAGATTAGTGATTTTTATGAAATGCGCAATTGGGGAATTTAAAATATTGTGTTCATAGTTAAACTATTGTTTTTATTTTAAAACAATATATTTGAAAGGACAAACATTGGATTTAAATATAAGGTGTTTAATAGCGAGATTAATTGATTTCAAAATGATTTATTTTGCAAAGGAGAAATAGTTATTTTAAAAGGAAATGATTTAAATTGAAGAAGTAATCATTTATTTGGTTATTTTTAAAGACAATTAGGGAATTAAATATTTGGTATAAAGTTCATCTTTTGTCTGAAAGAGACGTTAAAATCAGTTTTATTAAGGCAATAAATTATTGAATGTTAATGGAGGAAGTGGATTTAGGAAATCCAAATATAGATTTAATTCCTGCTTGATTTCCCTTCTTGAATGTACTCTTCTTCTATTTTTGCTTTGGGGAAATTGATTAGAAGGGTTGTTAAGTCTTCCAAAAGGGGTTTAACTTTTGGGGTTGTTGTATTATGTTAGTCAACCGTTGTATTGCCTTGGGTAGGCATATAGTTGCATCTTGTTGTTTTACCTAGTTTTCATGAATGGGGGTGGTTTGTGACTCCTTTGGAAGGAGTGGATTATGTTTTTTGTTGCCTCTAGTGTTGGAAGGGTTTGACACTTTGGTACCTCGGTGTTGGAAGGGGTTTTGACCTTTGTTGCCTCGGTGTTTGGAGAGGGTTTTGACTTTGTTGCCTCCAATGTTTGGAGAGGGTTTTGACTTTTGTTGCCTCCGGTGTTTGGAGTGGGTTTTCATTTTATGTTCCTCATAGAGTTAGAGTGGTTTTATCTTGTTGGTTTGCACTTGGGATTCCCTTGGTGATTGGTTTTGTTTGGTATGTTGTCAAGTAGAATAGTGGCTTCTATTAGGGGCCAGAGCCCAAAGAGGTAAAATGGGAAACCTTTAGAGGTGGTTTAATCAAGTGATAACTAAAACAATATACTTAGAAGTTAGGTAGTTTTTCACACTAATTAAGATAATTGAGCCTTGCTCATAGACGCAATAGCTTGTATTGACTTGGGATGAGACAGGAAGTCTTGGAATGGCAAGGTCATCTATGTTGTCCTTACGAGAGGTATTTGATTCCGCATGAGTGAGTATGGGTGTCGGGATTCGATAGAGGCCACGGACCCAACTCATATGAGTGGTAGAACTTCATGAAGATTCCCAGAGGATATCCCATGTCGAGCTATGTAATGACACTCTTTCTACGACAACAGTTGGTATTTGGTTTTATGTGTATGGTCTTCTTATCAATCTCGATCTGCTTTATTCTTGGAAGCAATGTGACTTATGTCAGTGATGTTAGAGTTGTACTTGTGTTATTCTTATGGTTGTTTGGTTCATGTGATTGGTGGTGTCAGTGTGAGTTAGCCTGTGTCTAGGGGTTGATGGTCTTGTATAGGATTCCTTGTTACTATCTCCTACCATGGGGGGTGAGCCTTCGGGTATCACATGGTTGGGTGGAATGTGCACCTTAATCCGTTGGGTTGTCTTCTTGTTCGTGTGGTTGAGACTTCCAGTTGGAGAGCTCGTGGGATCCTGTTACTTTCATGCTTCATTCATTCGGTTGTTATTGTAATTTATTACCCCTCATTTGTATCGAGGTGGAAGATGTAATTTGTAATCATGTTTATTGGATGTACCTCATTCGGGGAATGAGAGTTGTAATCTTATTGCTAAATGATTATTATTTGAAATCATGTGGTATTTCTTATGCTTTGTTGTAATATATCATGTATGGAATGTTTGTGCATTTAATTTGTTAAGCAATTAAAAGTTATGTTTTAATTCATGTATCTTGTGTGGGTTTAAAGTAAGCTGAGTCTTGTAACCTTAGGGGTTGTTGGCAATGTGTAGTGAACTTTCATACTTTTGTACTTAAGCAATTTTTTTTTATTGCATTTGTGTTGTTAGTGCAACTTCCCCTAGGGTTGAGTGGCGGGCGTTACAAATTGGTCGTTAAAACTAATTTATTAAGAATCAAATCTAATAAATTTTGACTTCATATTGCATGTACTTGTTATAAATATCTCACTAATCCAACCATACATTTTATATATGTTAAAAAATATATAATTGTTATGCCCATAATTTTTCACTATATCTTGGCGTGGATCTCCTTCAACTAGATCAATTAAAAATTATTTGTAATGTTGGAGGAAAATGGATTTAATATCATTAGATTTTTCATGGAACTACCTCTCTTGATCAATGATAGATATTATCCACTCTCGAGAATGTAAATATGTTCAAGATAACTAAAAAATAATTTGTATCCCTTATATCCTTTCATCCAATGTAGCCTATCTCTTAATTGAGATCCTCTACCACAATTAAGTTCAAATCTTCTAAGTTTTATTTCAACGAAAGCAACCACTCATTGTAGAAAAGTTATTAGTAAGTGCTAAAGCCAAAACAAGTTTTTTTTTTCTATTTGGATCCATATATTTTTTCCATTCTAGATCTCTTTCTAGCCATATTCTTATTGTAAGATCATAGTAAGGTAGTGCAATAGATTTAATTGCATCATTCCACAATTGTATCCACTTACCATTTTGATGAGGTCTAGGAACATCAACCAAAGGGATATTAGGGAAGCAAGGTGATCAATTTGATTGAGGTGGGAAGTGTTGAGCTTGAAGGATAGATTATTAGGTATGGGGAATAAGAAGTTTGAAAAGTTTAAAGAATTGGGAGGTGATATGTGAGATAGGTTTAATAGAATCTACTTAAATAAGGATGTTTTGTGGAGAGGGGACAATGGAAAGAGAAATAACTAAGTTTTAATCTATCAATACAACTAAGTTTCCCTTAGTTCACCATCTCTTTAGTTGGTCCAAGTGAACTAGTGATCAATATAAGAATATTTTTGTCTAAAATGGGATCTAAACCCCTCATGGTATTTCTAGTTAGGATGTAGGAATTCAATTATTTTTTAGAGAGTTTATGAGAACTAAACCAACTTGTATCTTGGTTTTTTCCACCATATCATATTCACCTCCTTGTAGCCATTTAGTCATAGGGAGGGCATAAGAATCCATTCCCACAATTTAACTTGAGATGAGGAGTCATTAGGCATGTACAATAAAGAAAAAATGAATAGGTATTCCTTGGATTAGTAACTGTAAGCACTAAGCACAATTGTTGTTGGGATCCACTCCTCAATAGATGATAAAATTAGCCAAGTATTGGGAAAGGTGGGTCAACCTTGCATCCTAATATTTTAATTTATTATTTTGTCCTCATATTAGGAAATGAGGCATCTCACTTTGTGTTGGTAGTTATTTGTCATTTGTTGAATGCTTTGGGAGGTGTCTAAGATGTTCTAAGAGCATATAATATCATTATAGCTTTATAAGATGAAACCCTCTTATGACTATATATTCTTATGACATTTAAGAGCATGACTATATAATATTTACAGTAAAGTATTGACCAACATTATGAAAAATCATAAGAAATCTTTTAAAAATAAGCAGAAGTTGTGTCAAGGAAAAGATGTGGACATTTACAAGAACTTTTTTTTTTAAGCAAAAGTGGGAGACCACTTATAATTTTATTTATATATATAATATTTTACATATAGCTGGTTCAAGCGAACATCTTGGCGGGGAAGAACCGACAAAGAAAACTAGTTGCGGTCCAGAGTAACAAATTTTTACAAAATATCAAAAAGACCCGGTGAGGTCCTAGTACAAATGACCAATTGTGCGATTACAATGTTACAAAAGCACATTGGTTGAATACATCGATACATATGCACATTCTCTTATGTACCCAAAATACCCAAAAGAAGACATCATACTAGATATACCTGTGACCCAAATACATAACACAATGGAGATTACAAAACCTTACTAAACATAAGATTGATAAGCTAGGAAGCCACTTTCAAAAAGATGTAGATTTTTCCGCAGCATCTTTGAAATATGGCAGAACTTTCTTTTTGTTTCCTCGTTTACCTTTTGTTGGCGATCATGCTGAATGAAGGTTTTGATTTGTTTTAATATCAGGCACATAGCGATAACATAATTTATTTTTGGATGAAGATCATGGAAGTTGCAAATCATGAATGCAAACATGACTTCTCAATAAAGAAATGGCATGATATTTTCTTTTTAAATCATCAATCTCCTCCATGGAAATGGCAGATCTGTATCTGTTTAGAACTTGGTAGAGATGTGAAGAAGTGACATGCATTGTGGATAATAACATGCCTTGGAATATGTGAACATAGGTCTCTTCTTATGAAACAAAACCTTCTTTGAATAATTAACATTATAAATTAATACAGTTTGGCGAGCATATTGTATAATCCTGCTAAAGAGCCAACAATGGAAGATTGAGAGTCTCAACTAAGAATTCCACCTTATAGATAACATTCATACTAGAAGCCAACAACTAAAGACCAAATTTCATAAATAAAGTTCATGTGTTATATATCATGCCTTTGAGGGGTCCACAAGTACCATGAGTCTTTTGAAATCCTTCTCCATCTAAATGCATCCATTCCAAGACCATTGGGAGGTGGGTATACAATATGAGCCAAGTATTAATTTCTAATGTTAATTATTGAAAGAAGGTATATAAATTATTCGAGCATCTTCATTCTCATATAGAGTTACATCTTAGTCAATTTCTCAAAGTATGAGTTCCATATATTTGTAAATTTTTCTTAATATAAAATCATATTTTATTTCATTAAAATTAACCCTATCTATTCCATGTTACAAAGGATGCTCTTATTTTAAATTATAAATTATATAATTCAAAATTAATTAGTAATTTTCAAGATAGAGTACACACAATTTCTTTAGTTAAAATAAAATAATATTCTTATTTCCATGTGAGAGTTATGTAGAATGGTAGTTTGATGTCTCGAAAATATTTCTTTCATATATACTAAATTTTTATCATTGTACATTATGAGTCTCAATTATATATCCAAGCACATCAAAAATTTATAAAGTGGAAAGAAAAATAATCACACATTTATCATATTTTTGTAAGGTGTTCGAAAAGACTAAAAGTTTCCCTAAAAAGAACTAATTAAGGAATAAAAAAATGGAAAGTTCTACCTCATTGTATGTTGACCTTTCCCATTTAAAAAGATCATGGAAATGCTAAATGAGTTGATATAAGAATTTTTAAGAATGAAGGCACAAAATTCATAACACTTTAATCCTAAAAGCATCAAGAAAGGCAATGAATAAAATCTTCCAAGTTATTTTGAAAGAAACTTTAAAAGGTTCTAAATCCCCTTCACACCCCTTTCTAAATGAAGATAAAATAAATAAGTTACCAAATATTTCTTAGAGTTTAAAGTGGTGATTTTAATATGATTTGAGAATAAATAAGATAAATTAGATGAAATCAAGTTTTGTTGTAAAGGTGATGAATTTTAGGGGAATAAGATGAAAATAATTTTGAACCTAGTTGACTCATTAAATGGAAATAAGATAGATTTTAAAGGGGCTTTATTTAAAATATGTAATATAGTTAGATATGTACTAGTACATTATATTCTATATTAGATAGTTATTTCTTCCATAAACATTTCTTACAATCTTATAATTTATTAATAATAGTGATGTGTGCATCCCTAGACACTCTTTGATAACCACACTATTAATGTTTCTATTTTACCGAGGAGGATTACTCTAATTGAAAAAGAATGTATACCGTAAGGATAAAATTTAGACTTTAAGTTGAAAGAAAATGTCAAATATTTAGAATAAAAATGGTGGGGATGGAATACAAGCTTCAAGAATCTCCTTGTAATAATTAATTGCAATAATAAATGATTAAAACTAAACATGAATGGATATGTCACCAATAATTTTTAGATAAAATGACTAAAATTAGAGCCAAGATATCTTAGTTCAAGTATCATGATAAAGGTATCAAATTCTTATTCAATGTAAACATAGCCGAGTTTGATAGATAAAAAGTTGGTCCCATTAATACTAGGGGAGCATTGTCTAATGAGATTAAGTTGACACTATATTCAATTTTTAGAAGTTAGAACCCTAACATTTATATGAGGCTTGTAAAATAGAACCTTATTAGGAAGAGTAGGAGAGGAGAAATGAACCCATAATAATTATACTTATACAAATAAAAATAATAATAATGTTTAACCATTTCAAAATGTTAAATTTGTTTCACTAATATGGTGATCAATAGCTAATTTGTACAAGGAGGTGCAATTTATAGGGAATTGAAGACTACATAAGAGGAAAATTTATAACATAGTAGCTTGGTTGTAGCTGTTTCTTGAGCATTAACTATTTTCTCTTTTTTCTTTTGTTGTTGAATATTTTATTTGATCTCTTAAAACTTATCAATGGTACTTGATCTTCATAATGATTTTTTTCTTCTTTTTCAATTATTATCATCTTAGAAGGAATACCATTTCAATTTAGAGCAGGGAGAAATGTATTTTTCTTTTAAAGTATTTAAAATATTATATTTATTTGATGGTTCCTTCTTAACCTCTTCCACTCCTCAGAAAAAGTTATCCAACCACTTGAATCTCCTTATATTAATCAATTTACTTCTATGATTTATGTGTGTTTTTAGTGATTTACTCTTTATCCTTTCAATTTAGTCATGATATACTTTAATATAGTTATAACAAGTATATAATAGTTTTTCATATAATTGGATATGCCTTAAAAAACTCTTTAAACATGAAATTATTTGATGAGGGAAGATATAAATTAAGGTTATTCTTTCTAACTTATCTCATGCTCATCCATATTTTTTGTCCATAAATATCTCAAATCAAATTGGATTTTGCAAAGAGGATAGCTATATTTTAAATATTTTCTCTTAGTCAAAGTCATTTATTTCTTTGTGCAAATTTAAAATTGATTTATGTAATTTAATTTTTAATAGTTTTAACATAGATATATGAAGAATAGTTTTAAATATATATATATAGTAAAGTGAACATATTTTTATAATTTCCTAATAAGTATAATGCCTAATTCTCCTCAATGGGTTAAGATGACTCTTAATAACATAGTTAGCTCATGCAAATGTAATAGTGTAAAATACGGTCATGAAGGTGCATTTAAAAATGATTTTTCCCCTATATGGGGGAGATAATGTGATGAGGAGCATATATATGTAGTGGGTAAGGATCATAAACAATGAATCCCTATCCAAGTGATGAAGTAACATAGATCTAATTGGCTTGATAATTATCATGTCATAATCAATTATGAGGGACCATGTTGACAAATAATCATGTAAGTGTAAATAGATAATGATGTGATTGTGAAGGTATATGTAAATCTAATTATCCCTAGATGGAAAGGATAACACAATAAATATCATTAGGTGAAATGGGTATAAGAAAGGTAATATGTGATGAGTAAGCACCATTTCCCACATACAATAGGATCACCAATAGTATAATTTAAAATGCATGATATTATCTGGTTATTTCATATATTTTCAATTGGGAGTGAAAAACCAAATGCACAAGTGTTGAACTAGGGAATAATGGTAAAAGGACTAATCCAATTGGGTCAAAATTTACCAAAAAAATTACTTCTATGAAATTTGGATTATATTTAGATTTATATGAAGGATGAGTTCCCCTCATGGTAAAGCTCATTGGACAACACCATTTTTATTTTTTCATTAATTATCTTTGGTATATGTACATAGATCAAGTATAATGAGTTTACTTATTGTTTATCCAAGGTCTCAAACTCTTGTAATTGGTGTTCTTGATATGTGTAATCATCAATGCTATCACTAAGGGAGATACATAATGATAGAATCTTAAGC
The DNA here is from genome assembly GCA_007258455.2 of Sequoia sempervirens. Classification (NCBI taxonomy): domain Eukaryota; kingdom Viridiplantae; phylum Streptophyta; class Pinopsida; order Cupressales; family Cupressaceae; genus Sequoia; species Sequoia sempervirens. Next base: position 12,151 of record VDFB02168116.1, read on the forward strand.
TCAAGAGGCATTATGGCCTCCATTTCATAAACTAAAGAGTAAGCCTAATGGGAGTTTGTATTCTAGTACAATATGCCCATAATGTTGGGACAAGCTATGTGTGCATATTAGTACCATTTTTGTCAATTAGCTTTTGTAATATTTATTTAATAGTCTTGTACTAGAAAACTTAATAATACCTTTATTCCTTCTAATCCTAATAGAACTATTTTATTATACATTTCATTTAAACAATCTAGTTTCTTTCCTCTAAATTTATTCTTCGATTCATACATTTAGTTCACCAACCATTTTTGGCATAATGTCATAAGACTCAAAGGAAAAATATGAAGAATTTTATCCAAGTTTCCATTGTATGCACCCTAAACTTTATACCATGAACTGTTTGATATAATGCCTCAAATAAATTTCCAATAGTGTTTTTGACGAAGTATGATATAAATAGTGTTTTTGATATAATGCCTCAAATAAATTTCCAATAGTGTTTTTGATATAATGCCTCAAATAATTTTGTTAATGAACTTTTTGATATAATGCCTCAAAATAAATTTGTTAATGAATTGTTTTATTATAGGGTTATCTGATGGAAACACTATTTCTATCACTCTCCATCAAAATTACCATATTTGTTTGATATAATGCCTCAAATAATTTGTTAATGAACTATTTGATATAATGCCTCAAAGCAATTAGGAGGTGCCACGGTAGAAATGTATACCAAAATGTGGAAGCATGAAGCCGGGGCATGTTAATTTTCGTGGTAAAATGTATCATCGAAATAGTGTATGTTGAAAAGACTTTAGAAACTTTCAAAAAAATGCAATTTCCATTCAACAAATTTGCAAAATTTCGCATTTAGGGTTTCAAAATTTAACAAACAAATGCATTTTCAACTCTACGAAATTCGAATTTGACAAACCTGGTGCTCGATATGCAAGTTGGGTTGATGAACTTTGGAAAGATGAAGTTGAATTTTGTTTCGAGGAGATGAAATTAAATTAAGATGGATTTCAGGGTGCGTTAGGTTAGCCCATGGCATGTAAGCACATGGGAAAACTGATGATAGGCAGCCGAAAATGACAATGACATTCATGTTTTGGTTTTTTTAAAGGGTTAAGTTGGGCGCCCATGTTCGGCAGAACCCCGCTAAATATTACTATTTTTAGGGTTTTGGGGTTTTTGGGTTCGATCAAACATATAATGTGGTTCAGCTGAACCATTGAGTTTGACCAAACCTATCGACTATGGCAAAAGGAAAAAAGAAAAGAAATTTCCTTCCTCATCTCAATTGTAAACCACTATTGTGGTTTGACCCATCCATAAGTTTAGTTTTCAAAAAGGTATATATTTTAATAGTTTAATTATTATTATTATTATTTTCCTTTTTATTTTTACTAAATGCTTAGGTTATCAGCACAAAACATTAGGTTGATTACCATGTCAAGGAAAGATAGTAAAACTTATTAAAAATTTTGAAAAAAATATGATGCCCTAGATATAAGAATCTATATCAAGATGGTATATTTTTTTTCTATTCTAGATAAATAATTTATATGAAAGTTGACGTCGATTGGAAACAACTAGGTTTTAATACACACATTTTAATATTTATTTAAAAATATATATTTATCAAAATTGCAAAAAAATATATCCCTGCCCTAAAGATTCAAGTTATAAATACACACAAAAAATTGAAGGAAAACAAATAAAATTTACTATATAAAGGTTGACGTCTCATGTAACATCATTTTTCATCATTTTATCAACAACTAAATTTTAGTGTTAATTTATAAAAAACTATGTTCAAATAATATTTTAATTTTTTCAAAAAATACAAACATAAAATATACTAAAAATTAATATTTTATTAGTTTACATCATTTCAAATTCAAAGGAAACATATATATCACATTTACATTTTAGTGATTCAAGTTTAAAAGTTGGATCAGGTGTTGGCCATTTCAGCATAAAAGTGTGACCTGGCTTTGTGCTTTTTACCACAATAACGCTTCTACTTATCAAATTATAAAAATAAGCGGACAAGCCGGTCACTAGTTGCACACCGATACGTCGCGACTTGTTCATCGGTCGCTTGATTGCACAAAATGACAAACATCGAAGATGACAGCGAACAACAAATTTTTTCAACAAACAATAAAAATAATGGCGGTCCTCTAATACATGTCGCACAATTTTCTTTCTGACCTTTGCTCATTAGCTACCAGTGCAATAAACACATAGTCAATGCATTCAACTTTTATAGAATAACAAACATGCAAAAGCGCAATTGAGAGCCAAAAAACCCACAAGAACATGATGGCTGGTTGCTATTAGAAGGGCTAATGGGAAATGCTTGCAAAAATTTATAATGTTTCTATATTGTTTTGCAAATTTTATTATTGTTTCTTTGGTCCAGGTTTATGAATAACGTATTATTTGTCATGCATTGTGAAAAGTGTAGTGGTCGTGAATGACTTGGCTATTTGTTTACGATACTTGATAACTAGAAGTATTGGTTGTTGTTAAATGGGCTAACGGGGTAAGTGGGCACATTGAATTACATATGCTTTGAGCAAGGTCTTGTAGGCTGTGGGGGTAGTGAATGCGTTAATTATGTGTTTATTGCTTGAGTGGCTATTACCCTATCAATAAGCATGATGGTTGGTCGTTGTTAGAAGGGATAATGGGAAATGCTTGCAAAAATTTATAATGTGTGTATTGTTGTGCAAATTTTATTATTGTTTTTGTGGTTCAGGTTTATGAATAGTGTATTATTTGTCATGGATTCTGCTCATTTCTTTAGTTTTGTCATGTGTCTCTAGTATTCATTTCCTTGTAAGCAAAATAACAAAGTAGAAGTAGATGACAAATTTTGTAGATAAGTGTAATTATGCATTGTAGAGCAATGAATGCAATGTTTTCTAGGTCTAGGATTGCATTGCACAGTTGTTATGTTAGGTGAGCTATGATCTGCAAATATTGTAGAGAACATTTTGTAGAATAATTGTTATGGCTTAGTAGAGTTCGTCAGCTACCAAATATTTGTGAAAATACATAGAGTTCTATTTTGCTAATTTACTTAAACAAAGATGAGTAGAAGACTTGTTAGCATTCAATGCATTAGCTGTAGATCGAATGACAAGGTTGCCATTTCCAATGTGCATTATACAACTGCAATAGTGGTCTGGTTTGATTGCAATAGTGACTTGATTTTGAGAAAAATGCTATTGACATTAAATGCATGATGGAAAAATACTTGGTTGGCCAGTGAAATTTGATTGTCTCGCAATAGGCCTACTATTGATTTAAGCTTCAGTATATTAGAAAAAACATGGGAACATTGTATACTCGACATTTATGAACACATTTTGGATGTTTGAAAGGCATTAAATTTATTTGTTTTGCAAGTGATATGGGGAAATCAGAATACCTTGTAGTATGTGAATTGTGAACAAGTGTAAATGGTAATGCTCGTGTATGATTTGCTGTGCTGCACACATTGTGAATGTCAAACGAGTGCATGAATGGTGAGAATGGAAAAAGTGTTACATGTGACCATGTGAGAATATAGACTTGGAACACATTTGTCCATTGATTGATGCATTAGAATAGTAGTATGTTGTTGCTATATAGAGAAATATTGTTTAATATCTTTCTCAGTGTACAGACTTATAATACATTAACTGTGGCTTGATTGCTTTGATGGACACTAGCTCTTAATAACAAATCCTGTAAAAGTTGGATTTAATGACTCAATGTTTGCAAAAATCCATGGTGTTGTTCTCTTTCGCTTCAATATGTATCATTTTGCTGGTAAAGCTGGTACAATTTGCATGTAGACATTAAATATTTATGACAATCTGGTCTTCTCTTTTTTGTTATGCTTTTGTTGCTGGCTCTTTTGTCTATATTACTATATCTCATGTTCTGTCACTTAAAACTTTCTGCTGTTGTTTGTTTTCTAGATGACATGTTTTCCCTTCGTATGCCAGACAATACTTTATTTCCTTATGTTTCAATTTAAATGGATTAAATTTTGGTGTTGCAATTTTTCAGTATGCAATGTATTAGTAATACAAAACGTGCATGTTTTTAAAGTACAATTTGCTATTGCATATATTGTATTTTAATTCGTCATACTTAGTTGGCTTATACTTAGTTTCTATTTTGATTATTTTCGTATACAAAGAGGAATGACATAGCTACTATATGCAATAGAGAGAGAGAGAGATATATAATATATCTAAGGCGTGAAACATTAGATTGATACTTGATTGAGTTCTATTTGAGCTATTTTACTAGTTGCCTAGTTTGTGTGGATAAGTCAACAAGCAATAACACCCACTTTATAAAAGAACACAATGAATGCAAACAACTTGTTTACTATTGCATTTTCTGTATTTTCTTTTGAAATAGTTGCTTGATCAATGAAATTCAAGTGTTCAAAATATTCTGAACTTTTTCCTAGAGTTGGGATTTAAGGACATATTTTTTTGTGTTTGAAAATTATAATTTACCTCTTTTTCTATTGGTTGTACTAGGTCTATTATTCATTTTTGTAGCACGATAATGTCTATCTAAGCAATGAATTCAGAGTAAATGCACTAGATGCTTGTAGAAGGAAGAATACCTAGGTTAAATATCTAAAAGATTATTGCTTTATTTGGTAACAATAGACTATGAGACATTGGCATTGGTCCCTATCGCTAGTATTACAGTGACACCTTACACACAATGTTCAAATTATAGAATTTGATTATAAAATTTCATTATAGAAATATTTAGTTTATTGCTTATTGTTACAAGGGCTAACGAGCCAAGTGGGTATAGTAAATTACATATGCTATAAGCAAGTTCTTGTCAACAGTGGGGGCAATGAACATGCTAATTTTCTTTATTCTTCACTGAATTCATTGTAAACAAAGGGAAAGAACGATACAAGAATATGATCTTCCATTTCCTTGATCAACAATTAACTATATTTGTAGTTACATAGATCTTTTCCTTTCTCTTCAGTTGCACAAAAACATGTTACTTTTGCAATCAAGAATATGCATAATTACAATCACCAGATATGCAATTCATTGCTTAAGTATTTGTGAAAAGCCCTCTGGCAAAAGTTTCCCAATTTGCATTTAGCAATTAAATATTTGAAAAAATATACAATGTTGTATTTTCCTAATTTGCTTGAACAAAATTGAATAGTAGACAAAGTAGCATTCATTGCAATAGCTATAGATTGATAGACAAGCATCCCATATCCAACACATAGTATACAATTACAAAGTTGACCTGGTCCAACATGCAGTGAATGTATAGTTAATTCATGAAATGTTAGGTGAGTGATGGGTTTTGTTTTTATTTATTGTCTTTTAACCCATGAAATATTAGGCGAGTGCTGGCTTTTTTTTGTTTATTATTGTTTATTTATCGTTCGTTGGAAAGCTTGTGGATACTTTAGCCTTTTGCATGTTCGTTACTTTGTAAAATTCGAGTACAGATGAATGGGTTCGCTGTGTCTTTATGATACTTGATAACCACAACTAATTCTTGTTGTCCTTAAATCTCAACTATAGAAAAAAAGGCAAAAATATTTTAAACATTACAATTTGAGTGTCAATCCGAATATTTGAAAAGCAAGTGCAATCAATGTAATAGTAAACCTACCATTCAGTAGGAGCTAATAAAAGAAAAAATGTTTATATTATACAATTTGATACATTATCAAAGGTTGTGTATCATTCATTTTTGTTAAAGCAAATCAATAGATTAGGAACCCATTATATTTTTTGCAAATAGTCAATTATTGCACGCAAATTATGCAACCCTTAGCAACAAGGTACTAGTTATAGAAGCAATCAATGCATGTTTACTGCATTGAATGGTATAACTATTGCATCATAAGCAATAATATATTAAATGCAAATTCTGCAAGATATATGTTTTGAAACATTCAAACATTAAATAGAAATCCTGCAAACTTAGCCAATAGGCTGATAGCTACTTCTGTTTTGCTGCGACTAGAAATATAATTCACTGTTATAAGGCCCAATTGTACAAATAGGTACAGTGGATAACAAATAACATGAAACAGTTGAAGCCAACAAGTAGGTTACAATTGCAAGAGTCTCATTTGCAATTGAGCAATAATAAATATTTATTTTATCTCTTTATTGCTTCATGTAGGCATATTATTTTTACCTGTTAAAGAAAATTGCAAAAATAAGAGCATATTATATATTTTAAAAATATTCAATTCCCAGAAGCAAATTATGCCACCTTTCATGGCAAGATAGCAGATGCTGAAGCAGTCAATGCATGTTTCATGCATTAAACAATATGGCTCATAGATAAGAAACAACAGTCTACTAAATGCAAATTGTGGAGGATAATATGTTATTGGTAGATGTGGAACACAAAAGCATATGTATAGGAACAATGTCCTATTGATGACTGGTTAGTCTGCTAGTTTATTATACTTGATATCTAGATGTATTTCTCACTGTTACAAAGAAAACTTAGCAGAAATAACACCCAACACTCGCATAAGATTTCATGGATTAGTACCTATTAGCTCTCCAACACATGTCGTGCAATTTGCATGTAATGGATTAAACACGTATTCACTGCTTCATGATCAAATATTTCCCAGAATATATAATGTCCCCTTATTTTGCTAATTTAGTTAAACAAAAATGAATAAACCGTAATTTTCTTGAGCACAAAAAATATGAGCATAAATTCCGATTATAGGAAAAGGACAAAAATATTTTAAACAACATGATGTCAATGGCCAAGAGACTAATTGAAAAGAAAATGCAATGGATGCAATAGTAAAGTCATGGACTACATGTATTTGTTTCCTTGGACCTTGCAACAACAAGCAATAGCTTTGGCTAAAAATTTTCACATACAAACAAATAACATGGAGATCTAAAAACATGCACCCTTTTGAACAAGCAATAAACAAACAAGAATTAAGTATGCATTTGCTGCTTGCATACTTGTCAGCTTTCAAATACATCTTGGACATTTTGCATTTAATGGATATAAATGAGAAGTGTCTAGATTATAGAATTTGATTTGTCTGCAAGTGTTATGTATCAATTGCATCAATTCCATTTTGTGCGATAAAGCTTTCGCATATTGCATTTAATTTTAAAATTTTTTCCAAAATTTATTGTGTGCTTTTATGTTTTTATGTTTATGGATAGCATGTTCTATGTCATGGACTACGCTCATCTGTGTATTTTGTAACTGTAATAGGGACCATTGGTTGTAACCAAAGTAGGTGACAAAGATTTATATTGCTACAAATAGACTTGGTTCTTAAACAACAAGCTGCAAGGTCAGAGTCTTGTATCTTTCTCTTGCTTTGTTTGCAATGAAATCTAATTCTCTCAAGAAACTGGCTTTACAGATAGAAACATGTACATAGTAAATGACATGCCATGTAATTCATAAACATGAAGCTATTTTTCCTTGATGAACATGTTGCTTTTGTAGAGAGAAATCTGTGTAATTGTAATAGTGGGATGTATAATTCATTGGTTAAATATTCATGAAACATGTATTGCTTCTAAGATTGTGAGAAAGAGGAAAAAGAGGAGCTATTTTGGTCTGCAAAGAATGTAGGGAAATGCTATAAAATTTGTAGATTTTGTCATGACTTGAATATTCTTGACATTTGTCAAGAAGTTACAAGTCATGGTGTTTGCCATGATTTTTATGGTATTTCTGACTGCATGCACTGGAGAGAAAGAATGTTTTGATGCATGTGCCTCAGATTTTTGACATGATGATTATGTGCATAACATTCTGCGTATATGCCTACTTCAGCATAGGTGATCCAAAAAATGTGTTTTTGGGCAACTATATAATGTTCACATGTTTTGCTGATTTCTGTACGCTACTATGAAGAGTAATCGTGCTACAAAAAAAATGAAATTAGATTCCAAGGCCAAGTAAATATTAGAAATTATGCAAGTGGAAAAACTAAGAATTGAAGATCTGTCTATAGGAAAAAAACCACGTGTATCTAGATCATAGGATTTGATTCATTTGCAAGTATTATGTGTCAATTTCATTGACTACATTTTGTGCAGGAAAGTTCATACAGATTCGATTTGATGCTTAAAGGAAAAGTTCATTATGTGATTTTTTGTTTTATGTTTATGGATAGCATGTTATATGTGATGGAATGTGCTCATTGGCCTAAATTGTTGTTGTAACAGGGACCATTGGTTGCAATCAAATTGGGGACGAAAGATTCATATTGTTACGATTGGACCTGGTCTTCAAACAACATGTTCCAAGGTCAGATTCTTGTATCATTCTCCTACTTTGTTTGCAATGAAATTTAAGCCTTGCAATGCATGTAAGTATTATCTATTAGGAGAGTTGTGAACAGTAAAGGACAACGGTTGTTCAGAAAACTGATTTACGGAATAGACACAACCATGGATAGTATACATGCTACAACCAAAAGAAAAACAAATAAATCATGGTTCTTAAATGCAAGACAAGCAAATTTGTTTAAGCAAGTGAACATTACAAATGCAAATGAGTAATTGAGTGCGAAATATCATACAACTTAGATTTAATTATTCAATATTTGGTAAAATTTATTGTGTGCTTCCCTGTTGCATGTTTATCAATGACATGCTTTATGTCGTGCAGTGTGCTTATCTTTCTAAATTGTACATGTGATAGGAACCATCGGTTGCAATTGAAGTGTAGGACAAAGATCAATATTACTATTGTTAGACTTGGTTCTTCAATAACAATCTGTAAGGTCAGATTCTTGTATCATGCTCTTGCTTTGTTTGCAATGAAAGTTAATTCTTCCAATGTGTGTGACAATCATGAATTGGAAGAGCTGTGAACAATAAAGGAGAATGCTAGTTCAAGAATTTGACTTTCCAAAGAAACAAATGGGTATATTATATGGCATGCTATTCAATTCATAAACATGAAACTATTTTCTGCTCTAAAGCACGCTACTTTTGCAAGATTCATAAATATGCATAATTGTGATCATGGGATATGCAATTTATTTATTAAATGTTTTGCATAATTTATGCTGTTTTTCTATTTTTCTATCTTTCTTAAACAAATACTAATAATAGACCTATTGCATTAATGACACACTTGCTGCTGTAGTTCTAAGTAGTGCATTGGAAAATATTATGCAATTTGCATTCAATGATTAAATGTTTTCCAAAATATATAGTATCCTATTCTTGTGAATTAGTTAAACAAAAATGTATAATAGAGCAAGACAATTAAATTTGATTGGGCAAGAAAATATTAGAATTACATATAACAAAACTAAGAATTAAATGCATATTGCTTGTGAACCCATGGAATTTTCAAAAATATATAATGTCGTATTCTTCAAATTTACTTAAACAAGATTGAGTAGTAGAAATAATATAATTTAATGCAATAGCTATACATTGATAGACAAGCGTGCCATATCCAACACATGTCATACAATTGCAAAGTTGACCTACTCCAACATGTAGTGAACACATAGTTAATTCATGAAATGTTAGGCATACTTGGAAATCACTGTTTCTCTCATTTTCTATTAGTTTCAGTAGGTCTATTTTTCATTTTCCTTTAACCAAATTACGAAGATAGGGCAACATTATATACTATGGAAAATATTTAATCAGCGGATGCAAATTGCGTGAGTTTTTGCGGCGTGCTGCTAAGTAATAAAATATAGAATGCATGTTTAATGCACTAAATGTAAATTGATGATATGTGTTAAATAGATGGCATGAACAAAAGCAGACTATGCATAATTAATTCGTGGAATATGAGACAAGTGCTAGTTTTTGCTTATTGCTTGTTGAAGAGATTTTGTGTTTTGAGTTGTGAATTGTTGTCTTTGACATTTATTGCTCCGTACAATGCTTGAACAAGGCAGGAGCTCTACGAACGATGTGCAACTGCTGAATGGCTTGTCCATTTAGCACAAATTAAAAGCAACAGTTACCTAAGATTTCGTGAATAAACTTTGTAGTTAATGCTTATGTACTCATCAATTCTTAAACATTTTTCACATGAATTTCGTTTATTGGATTAAACATTTATTCACTGACCTTCATGATTAAATATTTTTGGCACCATATACTGTATGCTTAGTTTGCTAATTTATCTAAAAAAAAGTGAATAATAGACCTATGCCAACTAACAAAATAAGTAAATATTTCAAAAGAAAATTCAACATATGCAAATGTAAGCTTTCCTTTCGACAAAAAGTAACAATTGCAATTGTGAACCATGAACCACAGAGACAATGATAAAATTTACAAAAAAAATGGACCACCGTCATAAATTTTTGCAAAGATTCAGATATCAAATACAAATTTTGCATGCTTTGCTGATAGGCTACTGGCCATCCAGGCAGTAAACACATAATTAATGCATTGAACATGCCCACAATCAACCAGACTCTGCTCATAGCATATGTCATATACTATTCCCACTTGCCTTGTTGGCTTTTGTAACAATAAGCAATATTAGTGGTTATCAAGTATCACAGACACATAGACAGACTAGTCACTAGGAACTTGATTAAAACTAAGTTTCCCATTTAAATATTTGTCACAATATATAATGTTCCCCACCATATATAAAGTTCCCCTATTTGCCTATTTTACTTAAAGCAAAATGAAAAATCGACCTACTCAAACCAATAGAAAAAGAGATAAACCATAATTTCACAGTGCAAAAAACATGCACCTTAAATCCCGACTATAGGAAAAAGACAAAAATGTTTTATACAAAACAATCTCATTGGCCAAGCGGCTAATACAAAAGAAAATGAATCATTTACAATAGTTTTTTTTTTTTTTTCTATTTGTTGGAGCATGCCCACTATTCATTTTTGCTAAAGTAAATTACGAGCATAGGAGAACATTATATATTTTGCAATTATTTAATCACTGAATGCAAACATGTTTAATGCATTAAAAAATATGACTGGTGATTCAAAAGAAGTGCACAAACTTGTCTATTTTTAGGTCTACATTCTCCTATTGCATGTTTCATAAGTCTCTCAGGCTCTACAATTGTGCAAAGGCTATACAATTTTCTTTGAACACCTTTCAAAAATAACATAGTTTTTTGTGGCTAAATCAATAAGAATTAAAACTAAAAACATTGGCCAGCTTGATTTAAATTGTGTAAGCATTTGATCCATTGACTATATATGAAGTGCTCCAATGGCTATCAACCTATTAGCAAAGTTTGCAAAGATTGTATTTAATGCCTCGATGTTTGCAAAAAAATATTGTGCTGGTCTATTTTTTTGCAAATTTTATCATTTGTTTATATGTTTAATGCTTATGGACAACACATAATGCATTTAACATGTATTTTCTGCATCAATAATAGTGCCTTCCTATTCTATCAATTTACTTTGAAAAAAATGAATAGAAGGCGTACGCCACGCAATAGAAAAAGACATAAATTCCTTATTGTCTTTTAGTTGCAAATGAAACCATTGCAATATGAAATTCAATTTGTCCATTTTGTGGTTAGTTGTTGCATTATTAAACTTTTCACATTTGTCCCAAAGCAATTTTTCTTTTGCAAATGTTCTTTGTCTTGTAAACAATAGAACATTTCTATTTGCTTCAACATTCTTTACAGAATTTGTAGATCATATTCTTGCCAGGCATTAATCAAATGACAAATTTGTCTCCACTCTATGATGTCATGCATTCACATGTAATACTTTTTCCATTCTCATTATTTATGCATTTAGTCAAGCATGAGATGGGGAAGCATTTCTGTATACACTTGTGCACTATTAATAAATTACATGGTATTGAGATTGATACATACCACTAGGCCGAGTTTATTGCTTTGTTCGTACTTTTGAATACTATAAACAGATTATAATTTTAGTCATTTTCTTGCACAAAGAAGAGTAGCACATGTACTTTAAGCAATAGAAAAAGAAATCAATGATAAAATTTAGACATCAAAGATTCAATTCATAGTTGATTAGGTTTTCTTTACTCTTCAAATCCAATAAACAAGATTTTTCCAATCAATTGTTAAAACCTAGAAAGACTTTTTTTATTTGTTGTTAAATATACTGTTCACTCTTACAATACAGTTCTTATTAATTACAGTATTGATTGAGCATTATTTTCTTTATGTTTATTGGTTGCATATAACATGTCATTGAGTATGCTCATTTGTCTCATTTTTTCCTCTAACAGGACCCATTGGTTACAATTTGGGCATGAGACAAAAATATGCATTGTTGCAATTACAGTTGATTGTTAAGCAGTGAGAGTATACCAGATTAACGTAGCGACACTATTGCTTCTTTGTTTGTAGTGCAAAAATTAACGTTTATACAAAAGAAAAAATTTCTTGCCCTCTGTTTACATGCAAACTACAATAGGTTCAACATATATGGATATTAAGGATTTCTAGCATTTCCAACAATCCAGTACTATATACTTTCTAAATAGAAACAAGATACCAAAGTATGGAAACAATAGATGTGGTTAGATATGAATATGCAAAGTGCTCACAAGTCTGTGATATAGACAATGTACTAAAAGAAAATGGACTATGTAGAGTAGGTACATTTAATTACAATGTAGGAGACTGCTTGTTTGATTTGTTACAAACATTATTAAATAATTAGTATACATCGATAGAGCTATGGAGAGGAGCAATAGATTACTTTTTGACTTATTTAGCAAGAAAAGATAAAGATGCAATTAGATCATATGACCTTGAACTATACCCCGAAAGTCTTTATAGATTGCATAGAGTGCATGACCAGAACACATATCTTCGCAAGATGTGACTTCCCACAACGCCACAAGCCGCACATGATGAAAGCAACCTATGGGGAGATGTATTCTATATTCAGTGGCTATCGAAGTGGCTAAATATACAGATATCTGTTTGGTCAACATAAGGGATAAAATACTTGCACTTTAACAATGTGCCCAGTTTACTAGAATATTCCATTCTGTTCCATGATACAACCCCCCAAAGTGGGCATTTCAAACCACTGCTAAGAATTCAGCCACAAAATCCAAATGTGCAATAGCTAGTTAAGTTATATCAACTTAAAAAACTAATTAGAAACAATATACAATATGAAACTACAAATGCTAACAAAAAGAAAAAGTTAGACAATGGCAAGCACAATTCTATTTATACACTCAAACATGAGTATCTCAATCA
>VDFB02168117.1:0-10856 GCA_007258455.2 Sequoia sempervirens
GGCCCATTATGGCTGCTGAGAATGAAAATGTACAAATTCCAAATGATCTACCAGTTGAGAATAAAAATGCACAAATTCCAAACTCTCCACCACCTCCGCAACCATCAATTGAAGGCTTAATTGGTGAAAAATTGCAGCAATTGAAGGGCATTTCTGAAGTTTATACGAGAATCCCTTGATTATCTGAGATGTCATTGAAGGAAATAATTAAAAATGTAGAAACCCTCTCCACCCAACATAATTCCTTTCATTTGTAGCGAGAAGACATGAGAAAATATTATGCATGTGGATTGTCTTATGATGATGTGAAAGATCTCAGAATAACCAAAGCCCAAATAGCCTCTTTATTTGTTAACCCTCGCACTGGTTTTTCAGTTAATGCTAATAAACCAAAAATTTCTATAAAATGGTGCATGCATAGGGACATTGTAGATAACTTTTGGGATCATTTGTGTATGGATTTTGATAAACCACCGAACAACAATTGTGATATACCATTTTACTTTATTAAAAAATTATATGCTGAGTTTGTGTCAGGGCATCATGTCAATTACTTTGACATTAGAGCCTTCCAGGGCATTGGTGGAGATATGACCAGGATAGACTAGGGGTAGTTAGAGTAGTTATGTGCCCATATGTTCCCCCTCCTCCCCTTCCTTTGCCACATCTAGCATATCATCTAGATATTATGCAGGATGCGGCCACACAGACTATCTAGGCTATTCACTCTTTGAGTGGTCTTTTGGTTTCACATGCTTCTACAGTAGCTCAGCCACATTCTGGTGATGTTGGCAATGGCTCAATTGTTGATGTGTCATCCTCGTCAGGTCCACATATTTGTGTGCCACATACTTGCTTCATGTGCCACCAAATATTCCTGGGTCTTTTGTATAGCCTGTCGAGCATCCCTTGGACACTTCTGATTATGACCTCCATGATGTGGAAATTATAGATCAGATGCAGGGGAGTGGAGCGCACCCTAAAAAGTCCTCTCCTACTAGAGAGGGGGACATTGGAATAGTGACATAGGTAAGATTTAAGTTGTAAATTCATAACTTGCATTTGTTTTTAAATGAATATTAATAAGAGCTAGTATAATGTACTAATATTTATTTACATGGTCTATTTAATAGTTGATGTCTAAGGAAGAGCTCACATAGGTGACTAATAGCACCCTTAGGGCCATTTCATTTGACCTCGACACACACACATAGTATATATTTTTTCACTCACTTGTTTACATTTTTTTATTATATACTTGCTTGTCATTTGAATTGTCATTAATGAAATTATATAATAAATTATATGTTTATCTTATTTTCCTCTTGTAGGAAATACCTAGTGCGAGTGAGGTGTAGCCTTGTCTAGATTATGGAAGTGCAATGTTAGCTAAGGGGAAGGTAATTGAACTCAAATTCGATTGAATTAAGATTTTTAAGATCTTATATTGATTATACATACATCGACATAGATTGGTAGTTTCATATGTACTTTTTATTTTTATGTACAGGAAGTTATGAGCTATACGTCATTTCTGACAAGTGCCACAACACCTGAAGGAGCACGTATTGGAACACCTGAAGGAGTAGGTGTTGAAACACCTCAAGGAGGAGGTGTCAAAACACTTAAAGGAGATAAAGAAAAAGATCAGCCTAAAGAGGTATGTGTTTTTTTTGGTATTTATATGTTCCTATTACCGACAATTGTATGCTAACTTGGATCAATTTTTATTTTTTTTCACATATATAGATTGACATTACAAAAGTTGGTTTGGTCGGTTCTTTGAGAGGGGCATATTCTAGGACTCCTAACCCTTTGAAGAGACGGATATTTCAAGTAATCAAGATTTCAATTTTAGAGCTCAATTATAATTCAATGTATATTGATTTTGATGTTAATTATTCAATTTTAAATCATATAGTATAACTAATCTCAATTGTGGTTTGAATTTTTCTTGTGTAGCTACCTTCAGAGCCAACGAGTGCTTGAAAGAGGCTCCATTTTGATGATCCACCAGTAGTTTAGGATGAGATATATATTTTGGCATGTAAATTTTAAATAGACATCGAGATGGCATATGGCACATTTTGTAAAACTTTGTTTGAGTTGGCATTGAAGCCATTTTTATATATGGAGATACACTCAAGATTATTGGATAATTTGATATATAGAAGTTGACAATGAAAATTTAATTTCTTCCTCATGTGCACCATTAAACTCTTTGAAAATTTAATCAAGTGAGCAATGGTTAAATATCAATGTACAATAGCATAAAAAAGAATGGTTGTATTATGTAGTTTATATTCATATTGCTGATTGCATTGCATTGCACATCTTTCAAACTCAAATCATTACTTCACATTGCATAACTAACAACTAGATGCTGATAGATGAAAAAAATTCAATTACAATATAGTCTTTACAAAGTCAACCTAAGCATTTATGCAATTACTTCACATTACATAACTAATAACTAGGAGAAACTATAAATTGCATTTGCTTGTCATGGAATTTTATGAGACCACATTTCTTTGAGGCATTTTTTTAAACAGTTCATTGCCTTGTCTATGCTACCACATTTTTCATACATGTGTACCAAATCTTTTTATCAAACAATTCACTAGCTTGTTGTTATGGCTAAACGCCTAAAATAATTGCTTTCAAATAAGCCATGGATTGAAACAGATTGGGGGTGAAAACATATGTGAAAATTACCCTTAACTCCTTTGGACCAAATTTGAGAACCAATAACATACCCCTGTCCTAGGCTAGTGAATTAGCCCTCTTTCACAAAGTGAGTGCCCTTTAAACACTTGATCTTCATAAGAACACCCCAAAAAATCTTGAGTTGTGTCATAAAACAACAAATTCTAAGATTATTCTACACATACAAGTCCTTTAGCAGGCTATCCCATGAAACTGTCTGTTTACCATGCAAATGCATAGGGTTTATAGAAAGTACCACTTGCACAACTCCACTGACCATGCCACCGACTCAAAAACCTCTATTATGACCCCGAATATTCTTAAACGTTAAAAAGATTCCCCCACTCTCATTGATTTTAACAAACCCTAGGCTAAAATCTCCATTTTCATGCAATTTAAGCAATGACTTGCTTAGGACAACAACTCCAAGACTCACAAATAATTTCCCCTTTCTTAAATGGACCTACACACATTCAAATCATATTATACAAAGCCTCTCCACTGAGCCACATGAAAGGTACTATAGGTGGAGGGCTTGAATAATTCATAATTTACTCAAAATGCAAAATTTGAGTTCACTACCCACCTTGAGAAAACTTGGCACAAAACTCACAAAAAATGAAAATAAAGCACTCAAACCATCTTTAAAGGGGTCTCAGGCCTGCTTCCCCCTCATTCCACATGCTATGCAGTCGTTTACTTGTTGTGTAGTGGTCGAACAATGGAGAAAACACAAATTTTTTCTATAGAAACCACTATTTATGCAAAGTAACTCAATATGATCTTATTTATTCTTCACAAAATTACATTCATCAATCCCCAAAATGACTTCCTCAACCTTTTTTAAGACTCTACCCCACACAAAATAATTGACCAACTCCCAATAATTGACTTACAAAGTAAGTTACCTGTTCGGGTTCGGGGGTTCGGTTTGCCAGTTTGGCTAAAAAAATTTTGGGTGTGGTTTAGTTCGTTTTGGGTTCGTTAGTAAAAAACATGTAAAAATAATATAAATATATATATATATATATATATATATATATGTAGCATAGAAGCATGAAATAGGATTAGAATATCACATAACATCATATAAACAACAAAACCACCATAAACTTGAATGTCATTTAAAACATGCATGATAAATATACATCATTGAAACTTGAATTGTGGTAGCTTGATATATAGAGTCTATTGATGGCAAGGTTCAATTTGTATGATTTTGAAAAAAGAAGCCAATTGAGTAGAGTTATTAGCATTCTTTAGAAATCATAAGAATTTATTTAGTACACTAGCCATTTTGATGTCTTCTTGTAATCTCAAATGCTAAATCTATGAAGAAGTTAACTTTGCTACCAACTAGTTTCCATTAAAAAGAAAGCAACAAGCTATGGTCTCATGGCTTTTTTTAACATGAAAATCAGCATTGGAGTTCGGTTGGAGGCTAAAAACTACTTGTAACTACATAAATAAATCTTGTTCTAAAACTTATATGACCTAACCGACTATTCCATCATGTATGTATGGTTATGTTTAGGTTAGGTATAGTCCCCTTTCGCACCCAAATCAGCCGAAGCAGTTCGAGTGGCGTTCAATTAGCAAAATCCCTTAAGAGTCCAAAGTGCAAAATGGAAGAAATCTTTGACAAACTATTTCTCAAAAACTACGATGCCTACAAACTTTTTTTTTAAGGCTACGAGATCATGTTGGACCCCTCTACAATAACCTCTTTCATTTTTTGCTATCTTAGAGGCGTTTTCCTGTGGTGGCAAGTTTTTAGTTGAGGGAAAAGTTGTCAGATGCAAGTAGTGTAAAGTTGCAAAGTGGTGCAACTTTCATTTAGCAACTCGTACAACCAAACGAACTGTTCCAAAACATCTGGATGGGTACGTTTACGCTAGGGATGGTCCTCTTTTGCACCCAAATACATCTAATCACTCTGAGCTACATTGGACCAACGATTTCCCTTAAGAGTCCAAAGTGTTAAAAGACATCAATCTTTGAAGGGCTATTTCTCAGAAACCATGACATTTACAGACTCTCCATTTGAGGCTATGGGATTATGTTTGGCCCATCTACAATAACCTCTCTGTATTTTTTCTATCTCAAAGGTGTTTTCTCGTGTTGGCAAGTTTTCAGTTGAGGGAAAAGTTGTCAGATGCAAGCAGTGTAAAGTTGCAAAGTGGTGCAAATTTCATTTAGTAACTCACACGACCAAACGGATTGTTCCAACATGTTCGTATGGGTATGTTTACTCTAGGGATGGTCTTATTTTGCACTCAAATACACCGAATCACTCTGAGCTACATTGGACTAGTGATTTCCCTTAAGAGTCCAAAGTGCTAAAAGAAAACAATCTTTGAAGGGCTATTTCTCATAAAATGTGACATTTACATACTCTCTGTTTGAGGCTATGGGATCATATTTGGCCCATCTACAATAACCTCTCTCGGTTTTTTCTATCTTGGAGGCATTTTTCTGTGGTGGCAAGTTTTTAGTTGAGGGAAAAGTTGTCAGATGCAAGCAATGTAAAGTTGCAAAGTGGTGCAACTTTCATTTAGCAACTTGTACGACCAAACAGACTATTCCAACACATCCGGATGGGTACGTTTACGCTAGGTATGGTCCTCTTTTGCACCCAAATATGCCAAATCACTTTGAGCTACATTGGACTGGTGATTTCTCTTAAGAGTCCAAAGTGTTAAAAGACAACAATATTTGAAGGGCTATTTATTAGAAACCGTGACATTTACAGACTCTTTGTTTGAGGCTATGTGATAGTGTTTGGCCCATCTACAATAACCTCTCTCATTTTTTGCGATCTCGGAGGCGTTTTCCCGTGGTGGAAAGTTTCAAGTTGAGGGAAAAGTTGTCAGATGCAAGTAGTGTAAAGTTACAAAGTGGTGTAACTTTCATTCAACAAGTCGTACAACCAAATGGAATGTTCCAACATGTCTGGATGGGTATGTTTATGCTAGGTATTCTCCTCTTTTTCACCCAAATACGTTGAATCACTCCAAGCTACATTGGACCGATGGTTTCCCTTAAGAGTCCAAAGTGCTAAAACACCATACCATCTATTGTATGGTATGTAGTTGGATGGTATGGCCATGGTAGATTTTATTAGGACTATATAAGGTGATCATGTGGGTTTAGAGAGCTGGAAATGTCTGTACTTGAGTCAATGAAACATGGGGGAAGCAAGATTTAAGGTTGGATCAAGCTTGTACAGGTCCTAATAGACGTGTTTGATGAGTTTATAGGGTGTGGCAAGGTTGGAAACATTGATTTCCTTAAAAACCTCATGAAAGTTGCTAAAAAAAAAGTTGCACCCAAGTTGGATTTGAGGAGAAAAAGTGGCAAGCCACTGTAATTTATTATATATAAATAGCAGATATTACAAAACCTGGTTCAAATGAGCATACCGATAGGAAAAAACTGGGAAGAAAACCTTCGAGTGTAGCTCAATTAAGTACAAAAAGTTATTACAAAATTGTCGCAATAACAGTAACAAAGCATACACCTGTATGACTAATTCAACCTATGAGTTTCAAAAATATAGACCCCTTTACATTTTAAACATACGCTTTATACAATGCCAGACATTTGACCCATATTTCAAAAAACATCACTGGATATAGTCTATGCCCATACATAGTTATGACCTTTTTACATTGTTTCACATTTGAAAATTTAAATTTTATAAAATTTTCCTATTGGAGGCATTCAGGGCACAATATTCCACAATAGTAGTATGTTCACGTCATGGACTAACAAGCACATGTACAAACAATCAAGATAGCTTAGAATAACCAATCTATATTATTCTAAATGACACAAAATATGATGAGATGGTAATGCAAAGTATAAAAGATGCTTAGAATAACCAATCTATATTGTTGTAATATGTCGCATACCCCTATAAAGGATCAGAGCTGGCTATTGTTGTGGAAATTCCATGCTCAATCGTGCTAGGAATATCGCAAAAGTGGGAAAATGAGAAATCTATATTGTCACAATAGAAAAGATACTTAGACTAAGAAATCTATATTAATCTAAAAAACTGAAATGATGATGAATTGGTGATGCAAACTATAAAATATGCTTAGAATAACCAATCTATATTATTCTAAATGACACAAAATATGATGAGATGGTAATGAAAACTATAAAAGATGCTTAGAATAACTAATCAATATTGTTGTAATATGTCACATACCTCTCTGAAAGGATCAGAGTTGGCTATTGTTGCAGCAAGTCCATGATCAATCGTGCCAAAAATATCACAAAAGTGCATACAAAATATCACTATTAAAGACACCTGGATTGCAATAGTATACAAAATATCAATATTAAATAAAGAACACTAATGAGCTTAAGCATAATGAACGTAAACATTGTACCTTCCATTCTTGAAAATGCTATTCAAGTGTTTCTGAAGGGTCATCTCTTTACTTAAGAGTATCCAATATTGCTTCATGATCAACATTACCAAGTGTCCATAGTTGTTTTGTCTTTGGTCTAGCATGATGCTTCAACAACCTAGCATTTGTTGCTATAGCAAGGTGTGAATACATGAGAATGGTTTTGTGTTTCTCGTAGTCTTCAAATGTAGGTATCCCATTCTTTCTAATCATGTATGTTTGCAACCAAGTTCCTGCAACCACAACTGAACCTATAGGATAGACAAAACCATCATCATCTTCCATCGGTTGTGTTGGCTTATTCTTTACCAGAAAACATTGAGCCAACCAATAGTCTGATCTCTCTTCATTCCCTTATGGTGCAACAATTGCAAAAACATGTCCTGGCTATAGTAGATTTGAAAGCCGGTCATAATCAACTAAACTTTCCATTATGTCATTTGTCATGGATATTGTTTGAGATAAAGGAGTTAGATATTGTGGAACCCATGTATCCACCCACTCACTTGACTCACATTGATCCCACTCACATTGAATACAACTCTAACAAAAACAAGCCAACTCTCATGTCCAAATGGTCCATGTGCCTACATTTGAGCTTCGAAATGAATGAATCATTGAAGAATCTTTGATTGTATGACAATCCAATCTACCTCCCATTGTACCCTCCTCAACCAACCAAAATAATCTACACACTTTTGAATCAAGTGTCCTTCCCCTTGACAATGCTGAACTACACTAATCAACAATAGAACGTGCATTATTGAATGTTGCTCTTGAAATCTTCAATTGCTCCTTAACTAGAGCTCTCTCTACACATGCACCTACTCCATCATGCTCCCCTTTCCCATGCCCAGTTTCAAAAACACTCCAAATATGAGGTACACCCCTCTCTACATGCATTCTACTCAATCAATAAAACATACGAGCATTCTTGAATTGACCTGTGCAATTATCTGACCAAATGAGATGTTGGCCCAATGCTATATCATGCTCCTACAAGAACTCAAAAAAATTCTTGAAACAATGTTGGACATACTCGAACAAGTGAGATCTATCATCACTCATATAAAAATGATACTCTCTGATTATCTTTTGATCCTCCTTTGTAATATTAGGTGCATGTCAAAATGTTATGTGGACAAAAATAGCAATCTAAATTGAATTGTAATACTGAAATTGTACCTCATTTTGTGGTTGCAATGTGTAGTTTTTTGCAAAATCAACCACTGATATAATAGGGCCAATCGGAAAAGAGTCCTTACACATCCTAAATTGTTGATCAAACCATTGAGACCTATGACTATGCCTTGCATACTTGTAGAAAAGATTGTCCTTAAAATCTGAAATAAAATCAACAATACTACATTCTTTTGTAACTGACTCACATCTATAGCCTTCACCTCCACTCTGCAAAGTATATTTGACTATCTCACATCTCTTTTTCTCAACAAGCTTCTTTCCAAATTAATGTTCCAAACTCTCATGAAAACATTGAACAAACTTTGAGAAACCACCACATTGCGAGCTCTTCGCATTTAAACAATCATTTCTATAGAAAAAGCAACCATCATCTCTAGAACATAAAAATAGATCTAGCAAGTCCCTTGATGATTTCAGAAGATGCATTGCACTGCACTCCTGCAACATTTCATTAGTATGCAAAGTAGAATGGATATAACATAATAGCTCATGGTACATTGAAAACTCCACATGGTATTTGCAACAAGTATTACGAATCTTAAGAGGCACACAATAAAATGGCTTCAAACCTTCAAAAGTCCTTTGCGAGATTTCCATATTTGGATGTGTTTCAATAAATTTTTTGAACATTGTTTGGCTAGATTCCAAGAAATGTTTAGGATGTGGTGTACGGTCTCAATTTCCAATTCTTAACTTTAAAACATCCTTTGCATTGGGTGATACTCTAGAGTTAGCATGCCAAAATTGTTGAATTACCTACTTTACAGTATCGGTTAGTTTCTTATCAACACGTGGAAGCCTCCCGACAAAAGCCCACGTATCATTTTGAAGAAGATCATCTATTCTTTCTCTTCTTGCAAGTGCTCTATCCAAAGTTTTATGATTTATGTCAAAATCAATACAAGTTTGTCTCATAAAGCGAGCCTTTTTCAATTGATGGCTTACTAGGGTGGTTGTAATGAATCTTCGAGCAGCTCTCTTATCCTTTTCCTTGTTTTTTCCAATAGAATTGAGAGCATTAAAAATATTTTTGACAATAATAAAAAAAATTCAATCTTCTTGTTCACACAAATCTTCAATTTGGCTAGCAAAGGTCTCATCTTTTGCATCTTTAGCAATTGTACAAAAATTTGGCATTACTCAGTAAATGTCTTATTGCTAAAATATTGGTTGAAAAATCTTCTAGCCCACAACCGAACAGATCGTGTTGACCTCTTTCCTTCAAAATAGTTTATAATGTTCTCATCACTTTCAAGTAACCATTTAGGGGTTCTTGAAGGTCTTGAATTTGGAATATGTCTTTCTTCCACACAAGGTTCTTCATTTCTCATGTAATTTGGTGAAACATAATTTACACTTGCTTCAATATTATGTTCAAAATATTCATTTCCAACATTTTCACCTTGAACATTTTCAATATCAATTTGAATAATTTCATTCCCAATTTCAATATCATGTTCAACATCTTCAAATCCAACATTTTCACCTTGAACATTTTCATTATCAATTTGAATATTTTTCATTCCCAATTTCAATATCATGTTCAACATCTTCAAATCCAACATTTTCCCTTGAATATTTTCATTATCAATTTCAATATTTTCATTCCCAATTTCAATATCATGTTCAACATCTTCAAATCCAACATTTTCACCTTGAACATTTTTTATCAATTTCAATATTTTCATTCCCAATTTGAATATCATATTCAACATCTTCAATTCCAACATTTTCACCTTGAATATTTTCACCTTGAACATATTCAATTTCCTCTTCACTTGAAAGACCATAGGGGTCAAGTTCACCAATATTTAACATACCTTGTCTTCTCTTCCTATGACCTTCTCTATCTCTTTGTCTATATGTTTCAATTTATTCTTTTGTAAGCTTTCTCTTACGTTTTTGCTTCTGACGACTGCTGCTCCCCATTATACCTCATAAAAGATGCTAAAAAATCATTGCTTATGACAAATTTGAGTAGAAAATGCTCCAAAAAGTTGATCTTTGTCTCTTCCTATCTGAAACCGTGCATTTGTCACCTAAAAAGCTTACAAATAGAATGTAGGGTCTATTGGAATGCACAAAATGACCCACATGGGGTTTTTCTATGGCCCACAAAGTCGATATCTATAATAATTTGAAATCTGATTTGAAAACATTTTAAAATGCTTTGTAACGGTATGATATTAGTTCTATAAATTGGATATCCGACTTGTGTACACATAGACCTAAGGGTTAATGGTAGATGGTAGAGGGTTTAAGGGTTAAGGGTTTAGGGTATAGGGTATAGTTTAGAGGGTTTAAGGGTTAAGGGTTTAGGGTATAGGGTAGAGGGTTTAAGGGTTAAGGGTTTAGGGTTTAGGGTTAATGGTTTAGGGTAGAGGGTTATAAGGGTTTAATGGTTTAGGGTTTAGGGTTTATGGTATAGGGTAGAGGGTTTAAGGGTTAAGGGTTTAGGGTAGAGGGTTATTAGGGTTTAGGATTTTAGGGTTAATGGTATAGGGGAGAGAGATAGATGGAGTGAGT